>BGKB01000110.1:22078-43647 GCA_003116975.1 Aurantiochytrium sp. KH105
CAGGGGAAGTCCTTTCATCCCCATCTTGACCAGAACCTGCAGACGAATGTTGGCTTTGGGCTCGAGTATGCAGGCAGACAAATGGCACTGACCGTCAACTTTAAGGAGTTCTTCGACTGTCTTGATCAAGAGATGCGTGTGACACGTAAGGATCCCATCACCGATGATACAATTCGCAACAAGATTGGTTTCGGAGACTCCTTATACAGTGTGGAAGACACCGTTTACAGATCGTACGAGCATCTCAAGCAGAAGACGCAAGGATGGCGAGAACGCTTTTCAAGACCCGTAAAGGTAGTTCTTATGAGCCGTGCTACCACTTCCGAAACTGCTTAAACGAAATCATTTGTGTACAAACGTTTCCTTCTTGCATTTGCAGTGTCTTTGTACGACCCTTCACTACATCAGTTGGACTTTGTCGAATTTTGGGCTCATTTTCCTCTCCACCCCTTTACTGCAGGGATTGGAGCCATTCTACACTCTTGCCACAGAGGGCGGCCTTCGTCATATTTTTGATGATCGACTCATTTTTCACCCTTGCTACAGAGGGTGTACTTGGTCGTTTTTTTCATGCTGTGCCTCGCTGTGCGCCCATTTTTTCCTACCCCCCTCCTCTCCATGCTACCCCCCCCGGCAAGCGCACTGGGTCTGTTAAATTTCGCCGCCTCGAAGCCGCGTGGAAAACCTTCCAACGAGAAAAAAAATAAAAATAAAAATGACAAGTATTGTCGCGAATTTTGCGCGTCATCGATCGATCGATCAATCGTGCATTCAAATCCGCAAAGCTGAGGAGGGATCTATCCATTCCAAGCGCAGCGCATCGCCGCGCGCAGCGACGTCGACGCCGCCGCTTGCGTCCGAGCTGCTGCGCGCGCGCGGATCTTCAGCAGGACGCGACGCGGCGGAGCGCGCGCCGAGCACCGGGTGCCGCCCGGCCGCCCTCCTCCTGCTGCCGCGCACGGGCGGCGACCGACCGGTCGTACGGTCAGCAAGCACAGCAGGAAAGAGGGCGAAAAGAAAGAAAGGAAAGAAAGCAGGGCGAGAAACGTGCGGTCTCGGGCCGCGTTGCTCGCGTCGGAGGCGTAGAGAGCGTTCACCGTCGGCTCGGCCGGCCGTCCGGCGAGGTCGGGGCACTCGCGGCGCGACTGACCAGACGGAGGTCGCCCTGGTCATCCCATTAGCTGCTTGCCTTTGACGCGGCGGGGAGGAGGCATCGATCGACCGAAAGGTGCAAAGGAGCAGCCAGCGAGAGCAGCAACAACCGCCCTGCCGCTACCGGCAGCGGCGCTTCCTTCCTCCGTTCCACTTCCAGCTTGAGCAAGCGCGCGCGCGCGCGCGTGTACTTGCCCCAGACCCGCTGAGGAGGAAGGAGTGAAGAAAGGAAGAAAGGCAAGACAGCGGCAGCGGATAGGCCTACTTGAGGTTTTACGTGCAGGTGCAGGGCGATAAATCAAATCAAAGCCTTTCGCATCTCGCTGTCTGTCTGTCTGGAGGGAGAGTCCTCAGAAGTAGGATCTACAAATCTCGCTGGCATTAATTTGCTGCTGGAGCTCTTTCTTTTTACCTCCCGCCGGACGCCAAGCCAAGCCAAGCCAAGCCAAGGATCGATTCCAGCGCGCTCGCTCGGTTGGAAAAAGAAAGGGGTGCATTGTTTCTCGTCAGAGCTGTGTCGACGACGTGGACACCAGCTTCTTGCATTCATTCATTCATTCATTCATTTGTCCTCTGCCTCCCCTGCCGGCCTACACACGCACAAGTTCGCCTCAACTCCACTGTCAATTGCCGCACACCCGCGCACTCTTGACGCGTGCTCGCCCGCCCACCCGCCCGCCCGCTCGCACGCGCGCGCGGATCAGCGTCGCGCACCCCGCGCCGAGCTTCCTGCGCTCGCTCGCCGACCCTCGCCGTCGCCGTCGCTGCTGCCCACGTCGAGCGGGAGGAGGCCGGCCGCGTGCGCGAGCGTGCACAAGTGCGCGAAACCTTTTTTCCTTCTCGCGCCGCGTTTGTGCAGATCGAGATCGCGCCGTTGACGCACCGAGGTGCAAACCCGAAGCAGAGCAGACCAGACCAGACCCGACCAGCAGGAGCAGCGCAGAGCACGGCGCGAGGCAAGCCAAGAACGGCGAGCCGCGCGCAGACAGACAGCCCCTCCCGCGCGACGCGCCTTGGCCGCCGCCGCTGCCGTTTCTCCGTCCCCGCGCAAGCAGGGCAGGAAGGGGACGCCGTTGCCAAGATACGATCTTGGTGAGTGAAGGAGCGAGGTGCAAGCAAGCAAAAGAAGAAAGAAAATGGTGGCGCCAACAACGGTCTGCCACGGGTCGCCTCGCGACGGGAGCCTTAGCTCGACGTCCTCGGAGGGCTCGCGCACGCCGCCCTCGTCGCCGCAGCCGCCGTGCCATAAACGCGCCCACCAGGGCCAGCAGCACTCAACGCAGGGCGCTGGACCCAAGGGAACGAAGCGCGCAAGGGAACAACAGCCCCAGCAACAGCAGCAACAACAACAACAGCCACAACACGTCGACCACAAGCAGCAGCGCATGCTAGAGCGCAAGCGCCGCAACCGCGAGTCCGCAGAGCGCTCTCGTCAGCGCCGCATCCAGTACTACAAGCAGCTCGAAACCGACGTGACGGGCCTTCGCGCCGAAAACGCAGCCCTCCGCACCGAGGTCGAGCAGCTGCGCAAGGGCAACGTGGGCCCTCATGCCGCCGGTAACACCGCTGGCAAAAAACCCAAAAATCCCACCGCCGCCGACACCATTGGCATGGTTGAAATGCGCGCCCAGAACGCAGCACTCCAAGCCCAAGTCGAGCGACTCCAAGCGGAACTTGCCGCACAATTGCAGCCTCGCAAGCGCGTAAAAGCAAATGCCGGCACGCACATGGCACAGACGCACCAGCCCGCACATGCCGCTGGGCCCCAGACCCACGGCATGCCCGCCCCATTGCACCCCATGGGTCATGCAACGGCTGCATCCCTTGCGGCCCCCGCTAACGCAACGTCAAGCAACCGGCGTCGGGGGGGTCGCGCTGCGCGAAGCAACGCGCAATCCGTGCGTATTAGCCATAGCGTCGCTGACGACGCAATGCATCGCATGAATGATCCTTTGTACACGTTCGATATGGCAGGGTCGCCTCTCGGCGTGCACACGAAGCAGCACGGCGTAAAGGAACAAGAACCACAAGGAGGCGAGAACAATGCTCACGCGGGCTCCGGCAGTGATGACCTCGAGTGTCTTCTCGAAGACGTGCTCACCATGGAGATGGGCGGCGCCAATCTCTTCCCAAGCGATCCCACCTTCAAGGAACTGGAACTGTCCTCGTTGGAAAATGACGAGGCGGTGGACCTGGACTCAAAGTTCGAATCGGCAGCATTCAAAGCGGCATCGTGCAAATTGCAAAAGCGAGGCGAAAAAGCCCGTACGCAGCACGAGTCCTCGATCTTGACGCCAATGATCAAGACGTTGGACCAGCCCGCAAACTCCCCGCAGTTGGAGCGCTTTGATCCAGATACCCCAGTTATTCCCTTGATGCGTGGCTCGCCTGCGAAGACTTTGGCGCCTAGCCTCGAGTCTCCTCAGACGGCCGTCTTACCCTCGACCTCCACACACCATTCCCCTCTTTTACAACCAAATAATGAAGGACCTGCAAACTTGCTTCTGATTTGATCTGCAACCATTTGGATTTTTACCTTGTCGCTCGCCCGTTCGCCTTATCCATCACTTCGCTTCTTGCGCAGCCAGCCCACGACTTTTTTCCATCTTTTCCATCATCTTCGCTCCGGTGCACGGATGATATGGAGTGACCGATCTATTCTCATGCGGTTTTTCCACATCGCTCGATGAAGCGTGTGCTTGTGCTTGTACTGAGCACTCAACGCGCCTTGACTCTTCTTGTCACGCGCTGGCCAGCGACAAGATGTTCTTGCGGACTTTGAGTCTCACACGTTTATCTTTGGCATATGCTTGGGCTTGTGCTGTAAGCAGCATAGCGCTCAAATGGTCGCACAATGCGCCTTGACTCTTCTCGTCACGCGCCAACGAGCGGCAGGATGTCCTTGCGGGCATTAGGTTTTTCCATTTTATCTCTGGCACCATCAACCTTTCATAAGACGAGCTGATCTTTGACAAAGACCTAGCATGTCTCAGCAATTTTTATTACTCGTTTACAAGGGACAAAGGTTCTTGTCCAGCTCCAAATTGAAAACAGTGCAGCAGCTTGTGCCAGGCATAATTTTCGAAAGAGTCAGCGAGAGAGACCTGACAATACAAGCGAACGAGGAGGCGACCCTGTGCGCGGGCCTGATGACTTTGTTCGAGCCTGAAGACATGGAGAGGGGAAAGGCAGGGGCGATAAGAGGCGGATATGCGCACAGACATGTGTGGTCACGATGATCTCACTTTCATCCATCACAGGTGGGTGGTACTGCTTTTCCTGCGCGTTGCAATATTTGGCCCTCGCAAAGATGACGGCATCTTGAAACGGAAGGGAAAGGAGAAGCTGATTTTTAAAAAACTGAACGAAAAGTTTTAGTGTTTATGACGCTATGTGGCTAGCACGAAACGGGAGAGTAGGTTGCGAGCTTCTCCAGATGCTACTCGGGGTTTGCTAAATAATTGGTGCATTCTGAGCTTGCCAGTCTCCGCCACTGACTGGCCAACTCGGCTCGATAATCTCAGATCGATAGCCTGGTCCAGATTCAGTGGCTGCATCAATGCATATGCTTTATTTTAATTCCGGCACCGGTCCAGGCTCTGGCGCGGACCTGCCGCAGTCATATGCTGGGACCAGACTTCGCGCGTTCTCACGACGCGGATCCGAAGTGAAATCCGTTGCTCCTGCTTCGTATCCCTCAGATCTCTGACTTTCTAGAGCAACTTCCTTCCAGACTTTCGGTCCACTTCTCTTTTGTGGTCTAAGATCACGTTTGCGATTTTCGCTTTGATCTGCTCCCGTCCAGATATTTGTTGGCCCGAGTCCTTTATGCTGAGCCGAGAAGGAATTTTATTCTGGCATGACCTTTTGTCCGAGTTCACGCGCGTAAAAAGTTGCATTTTAAAGCTGGCATGAATGCCAGAAAGACCTTTTCCTGCGAATGCCTTCTTCTCAGAACGTGTTCTAGCATCTGGATCATATATAATGAGGACATGATCTAGCATGTGGATCATACCCTGCCAGCTCAGCTGCCATTACTGCTTCGTTTGCTTGTTCTTGTGTCTAGTGCCGAGCAAGAAACCAAAGTTGAGAAAAGCTTAAGCGTGCGCTCATTCTTCGTACCAGAACTTCTCTTTAAAAAACGCGGAGAGACGCTTGCTCTGTCGTTCGGAGAAAGCAGGCAAACAGACGTCTCCAAGTGCTTCAGGAAAAGAGGCCTGACAAGAAAGAAGCAAGAAAAGGAAAGAGTGGTGCGAGAAGAGCACATCACTTCCTGAAAGATATATGTCATAAAACTCAGTTTACGGCTACGCCGTTCTTCCGGATGAGTTCAAATGTTTGCAAGGTGCTTTGAATATCAATCGACATCTTTCCCGAGTTGCCTAGTTGTGACGAGGAGGCCAAGAAGTCTAAGATTGTCTCTCACAAGTTGCGAAAGTTCAATCGGATCGGTCATGCTTGTATTTGCATTCGCCACGGTGTCCAACTGCCTGGTGATAGCAACAAGTTTCCTCCTGACTAATTGTGAGTACTTGTTTGTTCGGGAGCAGAAGACGTGTTATTCCCCTTTTGGATACCCAAATGGTTGGCATGCCGGATCGTGTTGGGGGGGCCGTCTCGCGAGACGCATACAAGAAGGAGTAAAAGGGCCAAGAAATTCAAGAATCGCGCGGGAGTGATGTGAAACTGATGAAAGATAAGTACATTTACAGGAGGAAGTCGTCGTCAGCTCCGACGACTGCGCCAAAGTCAACGTCTGTGTCGAAAAGATCCGAAGAAACAAGGTCATCTGTTTGCGGTCCAACTGCAGGGAGAAAGCGGGTACCAACGTTGAGTTCATGTACGAATCAATCGAGGCGCCGCAAATGAATACTGCTGATTCAGGGGTTGCAAACAGATCCTTGAGCAAGGGGATCTCGTCGGACTCCAGTTCCGTCGTCAATGGGGCAGCAGTGGGGCTGCTCGAGGTCTGAGCACGAGCCGTAGAGCTCGCGTGCTCTGTTTTGTCTGTGTCCATGTCCATGTCAATGTCATCATTGAGGATCGCGCCGAGGATGTCAGCGTCGACGAAAGAATCGTCAGCACTGGGTTCAACAGACACGCGTGTGGGCGTCACACTTGAAGAGAGATTACTGAGCACCTCATCGAGCGTCGACTCGATGCTCTTGGCAAGCTCTGCGTGGTCTGTCTCGCTGCACTGTGCTTTTGGTGAAGCAGGAGGTGATGCGACCGACGTGCTCGAGGAAGCAGGCGTCGCTGGTGAAGAAGAAAACGACGAAGGTGTGTCGGACTTTGCCGCCGCAAGCTGCGCGCGGAGTTGTTCAACCTCTCGCTGAAGGTCTTGATGGGAGGCGAGTTTGGTGCGGAGCTCTTCATTTTCTTTGCGAAGGTCCACGACCGAGATCTCAAGATCCTTGTAGTATTGAAGCTTGCGCTGGCGCGAGCGCTCGGCAGACTCGCGATTCCTCTTTTTGCGCTCCGCAAGTCTTTGCTTGCGAGCCTCGTCGTCGTCGGCGCCGCGACGGCGCTTTCTGTTCGACTGCTGGATGGACGCCTCGGGGCTCGCGGGCGGCGTCGAGCACTCGGACGCATCCGACCGCATGGCGCTGGTCGAGACGGACTCGCACTCGAGGTCGACGGCCGTCATCTTTGCGAGCTGTTCGTGCTTGTGCGCGTGCTTGGGCGAGGGTGCGAGCGAGCGAACGGAGGCGCGTGTGAGTAGGGAGCGAGAGCGTCCACCGAGCAGGAACGGCCCGATGTGTTCGCTCCTTTCCGGTTCTGGCCGAGCTGCCGAAAAAAGGCGCGTCGAGGCCAGGTTCTGTCTACCGGACGAGAGCCGGAACCTGCCAGCTGCTCTGCTCTGCTCTGCTCCGCTCCGCTCCGCGCGGAAGCGCTGACGTGGCACAGCGACCACGTGTACGGCACTCTCCCCGTTACGGCTCTGACTGACCGCGAGAGAGGGAGGGCCCGAGACGAAGACACCGGTCACCAGGTCTGGCTCCACGCAAGTGCGCTATCCGTGCGCGCAAGTCGGACGCTGAGGAATTTTCACCTTGCGAAGGCCGCGCGCAAAGGGGTTTATATTCCGTTGACTGGGCGGACAAGCTTGCGCAGAGCCGGGCGGCCCGGAGCTACAAGACTGTCGGGAATACAGTGCGAGATTCGAGAACTTGTAGAAACGTTGGAGGTGGAGGGCGTTGTTCTGGAAGCCGGAGCATAAAAACCCGATTTTGCCGAAGCGCATATCAACAGTTCGTTTGCGAACGATAAAGAACGTATCGGGTTAACCTAATTATCCCGGTTCCAGCGTGGCATGATTAGCCGGTTTCGGGGAAAGTAATAGTTTTACCGTCACGTTGAAAGAAAGTCAGTGCAATAATATGTGCTTGATGTGCTTTAAGGTGCTAATTGGACATGATCTCCTCACGGAAAAACTGAGCTTGTACATCGGTATATATTGTAAGGGGTAAGGTGGCTTTTTCCTTGCGAGAACGGTGCGTAGGTGGAGGAAGAGAAGTGCACACCTGTTCGTTGAGAACGCGAAGGATATCTGGGCTCGACATTTTCAATCGCTTTCCTCGCGTCGCATGCAGGCATGCATGCATTCATTTTTCGTTAACTTCCTCGCATGTCATGCTCGGCTTGATTTTCTCGCTCGCTCTCGTGCTGGCTTGCGTCATGCACGCGGACGGAACGGATGCACGGAGCAAAGTCGATGAACGTGACTGTGACGTGCGGCTTGAATGTGCAGCCTGGCCCATTGCACCATCGGCAAATCCTGCTTTTGCAGGCCCAGTGCTTGAGCCTTGGGTCCGGGGGCCCAGGCCCCGGTGCGTTCTTTGCGCGAGGTTGAATTCTCGACGCTACCAGTACTTTTCCGCTGTCTTTTGTCGCCGCCGTCCTGACACGCACTCCACGCCCGACGCATCGGCATTGATCACTACCGGCAGCAATGTGGCGGTTCGCAATGCCCTCGACGCCTCTCTTCGAACCGGAAGCGGGGTCCTTGTAGCTGGGATCTTGCAGTTTTACGCGTTGAAAATCCTGTCACCTCACGTGGGACCTGGTCGGTGGACGGAGGCCCCAGCGCGAGCACGCGAGGCCCGTGCAAGCCATCGTGCACGCCGATCATCCCGCTCGCGCGCGCGCGCAGGCGAGGCCGCGAGGGAGGCCTGATCGCGCTGCGGTTTCTCATGGTCTATGGGGTCCTTCTCCAGCACTCGCCCACGCATCCTGCACAGAACTTCCTCGCTCGGATCCTTGCTTGCCTGGAGCCCGCGGCTTAATGATTCGCCTGCGTTCTTGCTTGCTAGCTTGCGTTCTTGCGAGCTAGCTCTCATCACAGCCAGTACTACTCACTATGATTGCTTTTTTGTTGTTGGTCGTCCGCTCGATGGTTCGTTGGTTCGTTGGTTCGTTGGTTCGTTCGTCCGTTCGTTCGTTCGACCATCGATCGGGGGAGGGTCGGCGATCGATCGATCGACGTCGCTCGCCCAACCGACCTGTCCGTCGAGACGAGCTGTGCTGCGCTGGCGGCGGGGTCTGCGGCCAGAGCAGCTCACACCCGACAGTCAAGGCGGGGCCTGGCACGGGCAGGCGCTCCCAGGACCTGGCGGCTGCCAGGGCAGGGCCGAAAAGAGTGAAGGGAAAACCCGCGGCCGCCAGCAGTGACAGGCTTTCCACAGTGGCGGGCCGCTGTGGACGCGGCAGCGGGTGGCCGAATGGGAGGCAGGGAGAAAGGCGCCCCGCGTCGCTGTCGCTGTCGCGCGGCCTCTGGCAGTTGCTCGGTCGGTCGGTCGGTCGGTTGGTCGCTGGCTGGCCGTGCCGCTACCGCGCGGATCGGCCGTCCATTGGCGCAGACGCGCGGGGCCTGGCGCCAGCACGCGCGGAGCGCTGACGCCAGCACGGCGGCCGTGCCGACCTTAGACCGCCCTGCAGGGCGATTTTCGAGAAACGTAAGCCGCCCCTCCAATCAACAGCCAGGTTTTTCTCACCAGCCAACAAGCTGAAAGCAGGCGATCTGCGCGATCGATGCGACCCGCTGCCGTCAATGCGATGCGAAGGACGACGCGCGGTCAGTCAGACGCGCGGGCGCCGCCGGTAACCGGCCAGGCTCAGCACGGGCGGCGTTGCACAGCACGGCGCAGCACAGCACGGCGAAGGTCAGGGGAACTAACTGGCAGCAGGGGAAAGACAGCGACTGTGGGGGAAGGCGAGGAGGCAGGGGGTACACCGTAGTTGTGGAGGTGAGACTGATTTGAGAAGCTCTGTGGAAAGCGCGGGCACCCGCCAGGGAGCGCGTGCGCCTAGTCCACGGTCCATGGCTAGTGCCGACACCTTGCGCGTGGCCGAGGCGTGCGTGCCTCGCTCGCACTGCGACTATCTGCGCGCACACCATACCTCCCTCCTCGGCGGCCCTGATCTTCGCGAACGGCGCGGGGCAGTGGGCCCCACGGGCGCCCGAAGCGCGTGCTGGAGTCGAGGGCAAGGCGCCCGAGAAGCCGCGAGGGCTTCTCGAAGTCTTGTCAGGCGGCGGCGGGGGGGGACGCTGTCGTGCGTGCAGCGGCCACTGGTGGCTGCAGGCAGGCTGCGCTGCCGACGCGCCGCGGGCGTAGGGCGCCTCGATCGATCGATTGGAGTGAATCGAAATGAGCCAGGACTCGCGGCGGCGACGGCGACCCGTGAAAAGGAGCCTGGAGTGATCGCTGCAGTGAGTGAGTGCGTCGCTCATTGGCCGTCCATCCACTGTGTAGGCCGAGCGAGCAGCCTGCGGCGTAATTGCCAAGAAACGATGGTATAGTGCGGTCTCGCATTTTGTTTACTTTTTCGGCCCGACCACCGCGAGCCGCGCGAGAACGCTCTGGGAGAAGCAAGCTCGGCGCAGCGCGGCGCGGCAGGACAGCCGGAACAGAAGAAGGAGAAGGGAGCTGGACGAGCCGGACCAGTCGGGGCGCCGCTCGCTCATTCGCAACTCGTCCTCGCCAGCTTAGCTTAGCCTAACGTAGCTAGCTAGCTGGGACGAAACGGCGCCTGTGGAAGAGTGCTGGAAACGTCCTGCTAGCTTGCAAGCAGAAGCAGCTGCAGCTCAGGCGGTATCTCTGTCCTGCACGACCCTGTCTTCAGCAGCCGTCCGACGATGGACCATTCAGCTGCAGCCTGCAGCGGCGTCGCTCCTTCACCCCCTCCCAGCCCTGAATAAATGAATAAATAAATCAATGAATGAATGAATGAATGAATGAATGAATGAATGAAGTCCGTGAGCCGTGCTGGTGCAGCTATCATCTCGGCCTGCCCCTGTCAGCTGCAGCTGCTGCTGCACTGCTGGCTGCAGCACAAGATCCATACCGCCCCTGCCCTCCCTCCCCCCTGTGTTACCGCACGGGGTCAGGCTACCGGGGCCGATCGGCGGCGATCGTCCGGTCGAGCCAGCCAGATCGACCGATCAATCAATGGACGATCAGATCAATCCACCCCCGCCTGCGTGCTTGGCCGCTGGTGCGTGTCCAGGAACCGTGTCGCGGGCGGGCGCAAGACCGACGCGCGCGCGCGCGCGACGCAGGCGTTTGCCGCGAAGTTCTGGAGAAGGAACGTGCGCCGCGAGAAAAGGGTGCCCGGAGGTTCTGTGGCCGTGGGTTTTCATGGCCGGCGAAGGGAAATTGAGAAGCTAGCTAGCTTGCCCCAAGTCCGCGCTCGCTGTGAGAAGTAGTTGTGGGGGCGACACCGCAGCTGTGGAGCGCGAGATTTTCAACGCCTCCGCGGTCCACGACGGCGAGGCGCCTTTCTTCCGCCTGCCCCTGCGCCGGACGAGTCCAGCGCGGCCGAGCGAGCGCTCTCCAGGACGCGCGGCCGCCGAGCGAGCGGTCGGCCGGGCGGCCAGCGAGCGTTAGTTCGCTGGCCAACAGACATGACGCGCGGCGGGATTCAGGCGCGTTGCGTGGGGGAGGCGAAAAAGAGGGAGAGGCCGGAAAAGGCAGGCGCCCCGAGGCGGCTCGTCTCGCCTCGTGACGCACGATGCGCGAGCAAGCGCCCGTCGGTTTGGCCGCGGCCTGTAGCTGCCTACTGTGGCTGGCTGGTGGGACTCGCGAAGCACGCACGGAGCGGCTGCAGACGCCGCGCCGGCCGTCACGTATGTGCGCGGCACGACGGACGATGGGAGGAGGGAGGGGATGGAGGAGGTGCGCCGGTGCATCGGCGACCGACCACTGTGTAGCGGCGGCGGCTTGCTTGTTGCTTGCGACGCGCGTTCTTGCGCCAGGGCGCATCACAGTGGAGCGAGGGATGGAAGACAAGACGGGAGGTCGTAAGAAAGTAAGTAGAGGTAAGCAGGGTGGCCAGCCGAAACTAACTGCCCGTCTGCATGCCGTGGCTTGCCTTGCCTTGCCTTGCACGTCCTGCAATTCGAGCGTGCCACTCGAAGCCGCAAAGGAGCGAGGCAGAAAGTGGAGAAAGCGAGCGAGAAATCCTGCCGCGGCGCCGGAGCCTGCCTGGAGCCAGCCAGCCACGGAGCGGAACGGAGCGGAGGCGGGGCGGCCGGGCGAGGCCAGGACAATGCGATGCGAGGATCAGAACCGCGCAATCAAGCGCGCTCGCCTTGCGCTGCCGCGTTCCTGTGCTGCAGGCAAGCAGGCAGCTGCAGACAGGGCAGGCCTGCGCTCGGGAGACCGAAGGGCTGGTTTGGGGCGGCGGTGGGCGCTTTTTGTTGGCGGAGGGCTGCGTCTTTTGTTGGCAAGGCGCCGCCGCCAGCCGTGCTGGTGGCGCGGCGCAGCCGCAGCCGTGCTGTGCGACGGGCGGCGACGGCGGCGCGAGAGCCCTCGCAGCCCGTGCGGGCAAGCGGCGCGGAGAGCCGGGGGAGGGGAGGAGCCCGCATGGCAGCAGGTCACAGCAAAACCCCCGCTGTCCACTGTGAGTTGGCTCTGGGAAAAGCCCCTCACACCAAGGGTCTGTGGTGAAACCGGAATTTCTCGTGCGTGAGGCGGAGCTATGCTTGACCACAGCAGCTAGCTTTGCGCAGCAGATGTCTGCAGTCCACTGTGTCGGATAAGTCCTTGTCGCCCCGCGACACTGTGGTGGCCACCAGCATGGCGCGGCCCTTCTCTGCGGGGTCTGTCCAATGCACCTTCGCGCCGCAGCGGCGCCAGCAGGCGTGCTCAGCACAGCACTGCTAGCGTCATTTGCTTGCTCGAGTTGCCCCCCTATCTGCTTTTTTAGATTGTTGGCGGCTGCTGGGCTCGAGCACAGCCAAGTAAAGTCAACGGCCACGCAAAGGCCGTCCGTCTTGGGTCGAGCAGCCAGGCAGGCCCTGCTTCGATTCTCCAAAAAGCTGCTGCTATCCATCCATCCATCCTGCCAGGCGAGCCTAGCCGACCCAAGACGAGCCTTGCCGCTGCGTGAGTCCCTGTGCTGTGCAGTGTGGTACTGTGCGACGCGACACATTCTCCACGCAATGCCCTGCAAAGCACTTCACAGTCCATCCAGTTCTCTGCAATGTACAGCGACTCGCGGCTTCCTCGCCTCCCCCTGGTCCGTCCGTTCGTCCCTCCGTCGGCCGCCTCGACCCGCGCCGCCCTGCCTCGCCAGGCCGAGCGGATGCGTCGACGCGGCCATGGCGAAGGTCGAGCGAGCGCTCCTTGCGCGAGCGAGGCCGCACTCGCGGGGCGCCACGGGCCCAGCGAGGCGGGCGCGGCGCCACACTGCGGTGCGCGGGTACCTGCGCGGCGGGGGCTGGCCGCGGGGGCTGGCGGCGGCGCAAAGGCGCGCAAATGTACGCGGCGCGGGAATGGATGGCGGCCCCGTCGGCGCGGCTGCCTGGCTGGCTGGCGTGGCTGGCGCGCGGGGCCCAGGCGCGGGCGCGGGCGACGGAGGGAGGGAGGGAGGGAGCGAGGCGGAGAAGAAGGCGAGGCGCGCGCGGGACCTGGCTGGCTGATTGTTTGTTGCCCGGCAGAGCAGAAGATGCGCCCACGACCGCGAGATTGACTGACGCCCGGGCGCACCGCACGGACAGGCAGACAGAGTGAGCTAGATGGAAAGGGGAGATGAAAATGCACGCGCGATCCGGCGGCCCCCACAAGGCTGCCCGGGCTGCTCCAGCACGGTGCTATACTGTGGGACTGTGGAGATCGATGGGGCGGCTGCGGGAGGCTGCGGGCGGCGGTCTGCTTGTCGCCCGAATGCAGCGAGGGAGTCAGCTCCCTCCGGGCGGCATCATGTGGCGAGGAATAAGAAAGAAGGGGGGAAGAAGGCGGCGCCGGCGAAACCGCCGCGCGCCGGACGCGGCCGCCTACCCCCCGTCAGGCTGCAGCCCGCGGCTTGCTCTTGTATCTTTCTTGCATTCTTGCAGTATTGCACGGGCAGGGCAGGCAATGGCGGTAAGGGGGAAAGCGTAGTTGACGAGGGCGGGAGCAAGTGAAGAATCCGAGGCCGGGATGCCATTCGCTGGAAGTCCGTGAGAAGGTTGGGGAGAAAACAAGGTCAAGGAAAAGCGAAGATCTCGGATCTTGGAGAAGAGCTAGCTCGCATCGCTTGCAAGTGCAGTGGTTGTTTGTTGCTTATACATACCTGCTTGAGGCCTGCCAGGTCGAGGTCGGCGAGGCGTGACGCAAGCCGGGCCCAGCGCAGCACGCCGCCTGCTGGGCGCAGCACGCAAGCCGCAGCACGCGTCCCGGCCGTTCGCAGGCAGCTGCAGTGCTTGCTTGCTTGCTTTACTTTGCCTTGCTTTGCCTTGCTTTGCCTTGCTTGGGGCCGTCCGTCCGAACCTGCGAGGGACGTTCGCTGCAGCTGCTTCTTCTTGGTTGATCTTTATTTCGATCCATACTATTCTTTCTTGGTCATTTCGCGCTCGGAATTCGCCTCGATCCACGATTCATTTCCATCGACCGATCAATCGATCGATCTCTCGCTGCACATGATTCGGAAAATCCGTCCCGGCCCCGACCTCTTTTCTCTCCTCCTCCTCCCCTCCGCCTCCGCGCCGCCGGGGCCATCACGGCGAGCCGCAGCGCGCTTCGCAGCGCAGCGCGGCGCACCGCATCGCAATTCCTCGTGCAGAGCGGAGCCAGGCAGAGCCAGGCAGAGCAGCGAGAGGGGGCGGCGGGGGGGGGCAGCGCGCGAGTCGGCGCGCGGGAGGGGCGCCCGGGATTCGCCGGCGGCGGCGTCGCTTGCGCCGCTTGCGCGCGAGTTCCCCCGCCTGAGCGCCGGGCTTCCGGGAAGGCAGGAACGCCGGCGCGTGATGGATTGGACCGCACCCAAAGCTGCTGTGGGGAGCGACCAGCCACGGTGGAAAGCAGGCGGGCGCGGGAGAGGGAAGAAGCGGCGGCGGAGGAAGCAGTGAGGGAAGTGAGGGGGCGAAGGGGGAGGGAGGGCGAAGGTCAGGAGCAGCGAAGGTCAGGAGAATTGAGGAAACAGGGAAGGAAAGGAGAAAGAATGGAGGAAAGGAGAGGAAAGGAAAGGAGAGGAAAGCAGCGAGGCCGGCGAGGCGAGACAAGCAAACCCGAAACACCCGCGCCTACTCGCTCGAGATCACCGCACGCGAGCCACCTTTGCGGACAGCAAGCAGACAGCCGAGGAGACACGCAGACGCAGACAGCGACGGACGCGCGCACGCGCCCGCGGCACCGACCCGCGCGGCTGAGGGAGAGAGACGCAGCACAACAGAGCTAGGCAGAGAAGAATGCCCATGCGCCAAGTCCCTGGACTCTCGATCGGCTCAACGATCCTGAACACGGACTGGGAGGACGACTCCTTCGACACGGCGAGCAGCAACGGAAGCGACTCGACCACCGACATCATGGCCAACGACGCCGCTCTCACCACCGCGCACGGCGGCTTCGGACTCGAGGCGCCCAGCATGAACAACTACGCCGTCAAGCAGCACCAGCAGCCGGCACAGACCCAGCACCAGCAGCAAAAGGGAGATGTCTTCCCCGCAATGGCCGCCATCCAGGCCGCCGTCGAGAGGCTGCAGCGCCCCGGACAAATGAAGGCCACCGTGCCGCTCCAGGGCATGGGCAACGGCGTCTCCAAGCAAATGCTCACCGTGTGGCTCCCCGAGACCCTCTTCGTCAACACCCCCACACTCCAAAAGAGCATGCCCTGCCCGCACTGCGCGTCCACCCGCAACGTTGACAGCGGCGAGTGGCCCTCGGATTTCTTCTTTGTTCACGACGAGGACGCCTACGTCGCGGCCAAGCAGTACTCTTGCCAGAGCTGCCAAATCGTCTTCCGCGGATGGCACCCCAAGACCCTTCAGGCCCTCCCGCGCGAGATCGCCAGCCAGTTCCCCGTGCGCGAGGATCTCACCAGCGAGAAGTTTGCCTTTCTCTCCCGCACCATGCCTCTTCGCAATGCCATGCACCCCCAGCCTTCCTTTGGCGACCAAACCGTCGCGGACCCCGAGATGCTCTTCCGCTCCACGAGCGAATTCTCCCTCTCGTGCCAGAGCCTGCCCAACATCGACATCGACAAGCTTGTCGAGGGCGAGTACGACGGCTGGCCGAACCAGGATGGCACTGCCAACGGCGAAGAGATGCTCGACGGCCTCGAGCCCCTCCCGCTCAACCGCAACTCGTCCTTTTTCACGGGCGGTCGCTCCACCTCGATCGGCCTCGCCGACCTCCTCAACGGCACCGATGCGGCGTCATCGTCCGCCGCGGCGCCCGGCTACACCTCTTCATTTCTGCCATCAGCGCAGCCGCAGCACCACCACCAGCAGCAGCCGGCCTTTTCACAGAACAATTACCGTCAGCAGCACCCGCAGCACATGGGCTTCCAGCCTGACCGCCAGCCCTACGTTGCGCCGGGCCTCGCCGTCGCCACCAAGCCGGCCGACAACAGCTCGCCCCTCTCCATGCACAGCGAGCACACCCCTCCCTTCTCCCCCGAGTCCCAGGTCCCGGACATGAACAGCAGCGGCGAGGACCTCCTCTCCGCGGCATCGCCTGACGCCTCGATGGCCCACGCCAGCATGACGGCCACGCGCCGCTCCATTCAGTTTTGCAGCGTCTGCTTTGGCGTTCGCCGCCAGAGCGGTCAGCTCGTCGCCGGCCACCGCCCCGACGGCTTTTGCCCCGTCAAGAAGCGCAAGGCCACCACCCAGGAGAAGCGCGAGCTCCGCCGCCGCCGCCAGAAGATGCGCCGTGCCATCAAGAAGCGCAAGACCCCCATGGTTGCCGCATAAGCATATGCATTCCATGGCACTCAATCACACACAATCACGTCCACCTGGCGGATTTTTGGTCTCTCTTTTTTCTTCTTTGCGCCGGGTACCAACCAACTCACGAGTGGGTGGGACCCACTCTCTGGTCTTTCTTTCTTTTCATCACATACAACTTTACTGTCGCGTCGAGCTTCACGCCAGATTCTCGACCAATCCTCGGGCATAATCTCTTCCCCGAGTCTTTTTCTCTCGCAAACCCATGTGTATTGTCGTCCTGGGCAACCCGATCCGCTGCCTGCCCGCAGCCCAGTCTTTTGCCCTGTGACATTCCTTCATCAAATCATGGGTATAACTCTTGCTTGGGTCTTCTTCTTCTATCTCTCCACTTCTTCTACATTTTGCTATGCTACGATTTTCTGACTCTGATTATTTCTTTCCGTTTCTCATACTGTTCCACAATAGCTTGAAAGTTGGCTTCCTTTCTTTCGTGCCTTCTGGCTCCTTGCGTTAGTCTCGTCCACCTCTAACGGGCCGAATTCTCCGCATGATCTCCATGCCTTGAGCTGTGGGGGGTCCAGAGTCTCAGGTAGCCTTGGTGGGTATTCCGTACTGTCTCGGGTTAGACACGAGACTAGCTGCCGGTCGCAAACTCCTAACCTTCCGTCGACCTACACCTACCCTCCCTCCACCACTTTGCACACTTGCATTCACAGTCAAAGCCCATCGACGTAAGAAAGGGAACGCCAACAAGCTGCACCACAGCAGCAGCGATTATACAACAACAGCAACAGTGGGTTCACTGTGAAGTTCTGTGTAAAACCAGAACAAGACTTCTTCTCAAGTCTGGCGGGTCGGCTGAGGCTGCTTCACAAGGCAAGGACACTACTTCTTTTGGCTCAAATGAGCAAGACGTTGAGGTGGCTATCAGCAGGTTTTCTTGTCTCACCACACCCGGAACTATCTTACTGGTCCTTGCGTAGTATACGTAGCCTTACAAGCAATAGATTTTATAAATCACCTTGAAAATGGCGCAGGTGAATCTAACCCTTATTTTGGAAAAGAAGAAGCTCCGAAAATAGAAGTCAGGAAGAGAGAACTACATTCGAGGGAGGAAAGAAAATCCAAGCGTCTCCTTACGTCTGCAAGTGGATGCACGGTTTCCAAGCAGCTTTTGCCAAATCCCCATCGCTCTTTGATTCTATCAAGGTATCTTTTGCAAGTCTATCATCTTTCAAGATCGTCATCTTTCGTCAAGACCTTTATCTTTTGTCAAGACAGCTCTTGCCAAATCGTCGTTCTTCTTTGATTCTATCATCAACGCAGCTTTTGCAGGATCTTCATGCTTCTTTGCTTTCATCAAGGCAGCTTTCGCAAGATCGTCATTCTTTTAATTTTCATCAAGGTGGGAAGTAGAAATGGCGTGAGTAGACACCAGCGCAGCAGAAGCGGTGGAAGCAATCTTGTTGCTATGGCAAATCTCAAATAGACTTGCCATGGCAACTACAACCCTGAACCTCGTCAGCCACTAGTTCATTCGACATTAAAGTAGGTTCAACAGCGCTCGCAACATACACTAGCGTGGCCAAGGGATTCGTGATCAACAAGCTCTCCACGACGTCCTCCAGACAATATCCAAGGTGGCGAGAACATCGAGCTCCGCCATCAGACCAACTCGTCATTTCATCAATCAAATACGTCCCGACTCATCGTCCCCCCTTCCCCACCCCCCCCCCCTTACATGAACTCTAGTCAAGTTACATGCATACATACATATATGCACTTCACGCTTGGATGAATCGTTCTTGTTTCTGCCATCCATAAGATCATTGCTCGCTACGGGACCGCTTTGCCTCTCTGCAGAACCAAAATTTCGATTCACGATGTCATGATCGCATACTTACACGAATCAAGCCCGTTTCTGCCATACATCAAACTTTGCAGCCTGTTCGCGATCGGGCCACTTAGCGTCTGTCAGCGCAGCTCACAGTCAGGCCACATCGCTCGGACCGCCCTTAAAGCAACGGATATGTTCCGTCTTTGAGAGCGACACCATCGAGTGCTTCCGCAAATTGAAAAGTACAAGCGAGACCCATGGCCGCGGCCGAGGCGCGGCGAGACGAGGGACGGCCACTCGCCGCAGGCTTCGATCATGACCTCGTTCGTGCTGCAGCGACGGGCCGGCTCGACCTCATGTCGCGCATCCTCGACGCCAAGGCGAGCACAGGCCAACTCGGGTCTGCCAAGACCAAGATCGGTCGCGCAGCCCTCATCCGCGCAGCGGGCAAGGGACAGCTCGAGGCCATGCTGGACCTACTGAAACGCGGCGCAGAGCCGGATTCGCATGACGCAGAGTCTCTCCGTACGCCGCTTCACGAGGCTGTCGCCGTACGCAAGTCGCAAGCTGTACGGGTCCTTCTTGACGCCGGGGCCTCGGTGCACGTCGAGGACAGGAGACTACACCGTACGCCGCTTCTATGGGCATGCGATCAAGGGACGCACGATATTGCGTGCCTTCTCCTTGCTGCCGGTGCACGAACGGAGGCTCGCGACCTCAAGGCCATGACTGCGCTGCTTCTTGCAAGCGCCGCCGGTCACACGCCCATCGTCCAGACTTTGGTCGGTGACCACAGCGCCGACCCGCACGCGCGCGACGCACGCTTTGGAAGGACGGCCTTGGAATGGGCTCTTTGGGGCGGCCACGCAGACACGGCTGCGGTCCTCTTCGAGCTCGCCAACGCAAGAACACATCAGCACAAGGCTTGTCTCGACCGCGCCATCGCACTCGACAAGAATCTCGTTCTCATTTCCATCGTCCTCATAAGCGCCTCCTCAGAGACGGGAGACCTTCCCGTCGTTGTCGCCGCTGCGCGTCACCTCCCGCAACACATTGTTGCAGATCTTCAGTGCACAAAGATGCCACGAGATGCGGATGCTGCGCGAGAGCTTCAGGCAAGTCTAAAACCCTTGCTCAAGTGGTGTCACGAATGTGTGCAAAATGCTGTCAGAGATGATTGATTATACCGGTTCTGGCACTGCACATGTACTGTGAGTGCCATTGTGAAATTATGCCTTCTTATTCTGTTTCAGCAATGTACAGCGTTATCCGAGCAACATCGCCTTGGAAGAACTAACGCTGCTACTCGTACGTGTTTCTTTCTTTTTCTCTCTCTTTCTTGAATCTTCTCTTCCTGCTTCTTCACCCTTCGTCTTCTTCCTCTCTCTCTCTCTCTCTCTCTCTCGTACTTGTACTTGATGTTGTTCTTGACTGTTGTTCTTGTGTTGTGCGCTTAAGGATGATGATGATGATGATGTGTCCTTTCCTGTTCCGAGCTTTTCTCGTTTCGATCAATGAATCTGATCGAAAGCAAAATCCCGGAGGAAAAAAGAGACACGCTGGAGGTGGCTTTTCGCCGCAGGCGGGCCACACGTAGGAAATATGGCAAATAAAAGAAAACGGGTTGCATTGTGCGCGCGCTTACGCCTGCTGCGCACCATCGTCAGGGCCCTTCCGACGATGAATGGCACGTCGTAGTTTCTGTCGGCGTCTTCGTAATTCCTTCTTCTCTTCTGCCGTGGCTCTGCGCTGCGTGACAGGACACCACCCGTCGGGGCGATGGCCTCCAAAAAGCTCGCCACTCACACGTCGAATGCCAAGACATGACGAGCAAAATTGGGTGGCTCTGTTGCTACCCCGCATGCTGCACGCCGCCATTAAGATCACATCTGGAGACGAACCTGCTAGCACCGACGCCATGGCCGGATCCGTCGCGTCCCCGGCCTCGGGCGAAGCCACGCTTTGTTGCGAGGCGACCTGTGGGCTACTTGCGCTGCTGCTCGAGCTGCTCTTCGAATGCAGCGCCTTTTGCGTCTTTGATGCCTGCTGCGGCTGCGTCTGTCCAAGCTGCGAGCTTCGTGCCTGCTCCTCGGCCTGTGCTTTGGCAATTGCGCTTGCCTGTGCAAGATGAAGTCCAATTTCCGCTTCCTGTTCAGTTGGTCCCGTTGCACCGAATATCGCGTCAGCGTCTGTCTTGGTCTTCTTGTTCCCGCGCATGCCTTTGCGCGCGCCCTTGCCGTTGCGTTGATTGTTGGTGTTGTTCTTGCTGGCATTTGCTTTGGCGTTAGCGTTGGCGTTGGCATTGGTGCTGGTACGGGTCCCATTTCGCGTACTTCGTTCTCCTCGTTTTTCGCCAAAAGTGGAGACGGCAGCGCCGTCTCCGCCACTGCCATCGCCATTGATGCTGCTGCTATTGCTGCTGCTGCTGCTGCTGCTGCTACTGGCGATGCTGGTACCCATTGCAGGATGCGCATATCCTCCAGGGTACATGCTGGCGCTAAGCGCGGACGCGCGCTCTTCCTGCTCGCCGCTCTGCGGGTTGTAGCTCCACAAGGACGTTCCCGCAGAGTCATGGTGTCGCGAAAAGCTCGAGACGAGCGCCTGCGCCGCGCGCAGCGAGTCTGGCGTCGACACCTGCGACGGAGGGTTTTGCTCGACATGCTCGGAAGGCGCCATGTCCGTCTCACTATCTACATCATGTTTGCGCCGTTTCCGGGACTGACAGCTCCCGGCGTCGCTCGACGCCGCCGGATTCGATGAGTGCGGCGACGCGGACCCGGCCGAGATGCCTGCCTCGGCGTCTTCTTGCTCTCTTCGCTGCGTCTCGAGAAGTCGCTTGCGCTGCTCTGCCTGCGCGCGGTGGAGTTCCTGCTGTTGGCTCTTGTGCTGCAGCATCATTTGCAGCTGCTCGAGCTGCTGCTTGGAGTCCTGCCCACTGTTATTACCATTGAGGACGGCGAGCGCGCCGTTCTGGCCGCCCTGGCCGTACTGCTGGAACTGCTGCTGCTGCTCGAGCTGCTGCTGCTGCTGCCGCTGCCGCTGCTGCTGCCGCTGCTGCTCCTCCTGGTGGCGTTGCAGCACGGCGCGGGGGAGGTTGTACATGGCGGCCGCCGCGGCCTTGGTCGCCGCGAGCGATCCCGCGCTGCTGTCGTCGTCGTCCTTGTCCTCGGCCGCCGCCAGCGCCGCCGACGCGAGCGGCATCATCTGCGGGCTCGCGTGCGGCAGCGCGCCGGCGCCGGGCCCCGCGCGCGGGCTCGCCCCCGGCGTCGCGGGCGTCTGCTCCGCGCGCCGCGGCCGCTCCGGCCCGGGCCCTCGCCGCTGCCGCTGAGGCACTGGCTGCGCGCCGCCCGCCCGCGCGCCGCCCGCCGCCGGGAGCGCCGCCGCGCAGCCGCGGCGCGCGAGCCCCGCGTGAAGATCAAGATGAAGATGAGG
>BGKB01000110.1:43672-229045 GCA_003116975.1 Aurantiochytrium sp. KH105
CGCGGGCGCGGGCGCGGGCGGCGCGCAGGGGTTGGGCGCGGCGCGCGCGGAGGCGGGACTGAGCAGCGGCGCCGGCGGGAGCCTCGCGAGCCCGGGAAGCGGCGGGGACGAGGGCGAGGGGATGGCGGGCGCCGCAGGCAGAACGCCGGCCGGGACCAGCGGCGCCAGCAGCAGGCCGCGCGGCTCCGCGCCGCCGAGGGAGACGCCGGGCGACGTGGTGCCTGGCTGCGTCTACTGCGCGCGCGCGGGGCCGGCCGGGGCGGGGAGAGAGGGCGAGGCGGCGAGGAAGGGGAGGCGAAGCGGGCGGGAAAGAGAGAGAGGCGCGCTCAGCCTCGCCTGCTGAGGCGATGCGGAGCAGGCGTTCTGGCCCCGCAGTGGGCCCGACAGCCCGCTGTGTAGGGCACACAGTGGAGTCCCGGTTCCCCCGCTGCTGACTGTTCTCTCGAGGACGATCTATGCTTTGCTCGCCTTCCTTGCGTTACTTTGCTTACGCTGTTCGGGCGAGCGTGCGACGCTGAGGCGCAACGGGCGAGCAGAGTAGAGCAAAGCAAGGCGAGGCAAGGGAGAGAAAGGCAAGGCAGCGCAATGCAGGCAAGCGAGCGGACTTTAGCTCGCGAGCGAACGAACGAACGAGCGAGCGGAGGAAAGGTGTTGAAGGTGCGGCGATCGGTCGATGGATCGATCGTTCGATCGATCAATCGGTCGACGCGGCGCAATTCGACGCGACGCGTTGCAGTGCAGTGCAGTGCAGTGCAGTGCAGTGAAGTGCAGTACAAGCCGAGGCGATGCAATTTGATGCGGTGCAATGTGCAGCGCAATCTTGGTGCGACGCGAGGCGAGGCGAAGCGGAGCGATGCGGAAATGAATGCACAGGGACGAGGGTCGGCGCCGTTCTCACGTCACCCGCCTGTGCTCACTCGCTCCTTTGGCCGCTTTCGCGGACGACCCGGGCGCCGTGTGCAAAGAAAGGAAAGGAAAGGAAAGCAGCCGCGGGCGGGCACGCTCGCGAGGAAATGGACAGCCACGCTGCGAAAGGGGAAAGGAAAGGGAAAAGAGCGCGTCCCGCGCTTTGCTTTTCTTTCTACTTCTTCTTCCTTTTGCCTTTGCCGGAGGAGGAATCGATAAATCTCGCGACGTCCGGTGAACGGGCGTCTGTGCTTCACCAAAGGGTGCTGCGGACGCAAGAAGGCTTTGCGCTTGGGATGTAGGGATAAAGAAAACAAAAAATGGCCCACGAGCAGCAAGCGATCTATCGCTCGCCCGTTGTGTCGAAGTCCGCCAATCCGCCGACGCGGAAAGAGAAGCTTGATACTGTCTCTCGCGTCTTGCCACGCTTGCCAGTATCGACCTGGCTAACTGGCTGGCTAGCTGGCTGGCTGCAGCGTCTCGCCCGTTTTTTCCCGCCTCGGCTAGTAGCCTCGGTTTCGGGACCTGGCTTGTCCCTCACTCACTCACTTCACTGTCAGCCGCGCCTAGGCAGGGCACGCCAAGGCAAGAGAAACAACGAGCAAGCCAAGCCAAGCCAAGCCCAGCCAAGCCAAGCCAAGCCAACGCAAGCCAACGCAAGCCAAGCCAGGAGCGCTCGCGAGGTTGAGGAGGAGCGGCAGCAGCAGCAGCGGCGGCGGCGGCGGCGGCGACCGGACCTCGGTCGAGTTCTGGGCAGGCAGGCGGGTCAGGCGGGTCAGTCAGATCAGATGGCGCGCACCTGACTCGCGCCCTTGCTGCGAGCCCGGACAGACGCCTCGAGCGTCCAGGGGCGCGGCAGGCAGGGTCGGAGCCAAGGCGCGCCGCGCTCGCCCGCGTCCGGAGCTGCAGCCAGCCGTCGAGACAGTCTCCGCTCCGCTCCGCTCTGCTCTGCTCTGCTCTACTCTGCGCGCGGGGCAACGATCGCGGCAGCGCTCTCGGTTCCGGTTTTGCAGACAGCTAGAGCGCGCTCGCGCCGAGGGAGGGGCGCGAAGCCTGAGTCTCTGCTGCGCAGTGGCGCGAAGGGGGACTGTGGGATCTTTGCGGTAAACTTGTGTGAAGAGGTGTCTACCTACAGCGTGCTCGAAAGGGATACAGCGGTCTCGAACCCTACCACAGCCGCATGCTCTGGTGGGCTCGGCGTTGGGTCAGCTTCCGAGGCTTGCTCGAAAAAGGCAACGAGCTCCTCGCGGCGGTGCAGCGCGCCGGCTAACTGGGCGAGGCGGCCCCGGGAAGGCAGGGACGGCGGCTTTGGGGAAGAAATAGAGCGCTGCGCAGCGAGCAGCATCAGCGGTTGCAGCGGCTGCAGCAGCTGCAGCGCGAAAAGCCTCAGCCTCGTCGTCATCAACGCCGGGCACGCTCCTGGGCTTCCTGCTCATTATTAAGACAGCGGATCAATCTCGCTACCGCCCTCGGCAACTGGCCCTCGATGGAAGCCAGGGAATAGACAACGAACGAATGGAACTAGGCTGGGCGTAGCCGAGCGGCAGCAGCAGCGCGTTAAGAGCAGAAAGTAGATTTGACTCGGTGTGGTTTGGATTAATTTGGATTGATTTGGAGTCGTCGACGTCGGAGCCTGCAAATGCAGTGGCAACTTCAATTTTTTTTGTAATAATCGATCATCCTCGCCATCTCCGTGCTGGCACGAAGATGGTCCAGCAATCCTTCGCGCCGCTCAGTGCGACGCTACCTCGGAACGAGGGAGGAAACAGTACGGAAACGCCAAAGTGGTCGATTTTTTCCCGTCCCTCGCCAACTCTTTCGCCAATAGCGATAAATCAATCCTAATCCCATCCATCCAGCCAAAAAATCAGCAAGCTAGCTGCAGCGCTGCAGCAAAACTAACCCATCCTCGCCCTCGCATAATCATCGTCGAGTCCGAGTCGAGGCCGCCGCCGCCAGAAAGCAGCTGCAGCCGCAGCCGCAGCCGCTGCCGCTGCCGCGCGAAGCCCCCGCCCGCTCCACACCTGCGGGTCGAAAAGAGGCTTTGAGCCCGCAAAGGCTTGATACGCCCCCACAGCTGGCGCGCCTCTGCGCCGCGGGCAGGCGCTTGCCGCAACGCGCGCGCGTGCTGGAGCGCGGCAAAGAGCAGGGAAGGGAAACAGCAGAGCAGAGCAGAGCAGGGAAAGCGCAGAAGATGCGAGGTTGCCATGCTCTGTTTTGCTCTGCTCTACTGTGCTGTGCTAGGAGTGCGTGCAGGTGCGAAGCTGGGGAAGAGGGAATTTATTGGGCCTCCTCGGGCAAGTGGGAAGCAGCAGTCGTCAGCGTCAAGAAGGGCGCGGGCTGAGGCGCCTCGAGGCGTGCGTTCCCGCGCTCGACCGACGGGCAGATGGGCCGTGCATGAGGGGAGAAGAAGGGAAAGGGGAGATTTGCCAATGGGCGGCGGCGCGGAGGCGAGCTTCACCTTTGATAAGCCTTGTGCTTGTGCTGGGTCATCGATGCAATTGATTTTCTTTTTTCCATTTTTTTTTCCGATGACGGATCACCCACCTTGAAGCGCACGCGGTAGCAGTGCAGACGAAGGTGAGACCGAGCGAGAAGAGGGGAAAAAAACACGTTCATCTACTAGGAGAGCCCTGATGATCAGGGAGGGCAAGGGCTAGAAAGCGCACGATGTTGATAAACAGCGAGTCACTTGCAAGACAAGTCACCTTCAGATAAAAGAGTTGGCAAGCTCGCGCTTCGAAGCTGCTACTGCTCCTTTTCCGTGACCATCGAGTGCGCGCTCTGGGATGCTCGTATCCTGTGTGCGTCATCTCGTCCCCAGAAGAAAAGAAACAAAGTAAGCAAGAGCAGACACGTACTCGATACCAGAGATCTCTTGTTGGATGAGCCCTTACTTTGTTGGCAAAATGAACGACGACAACCAGATTCGCTTCAGCTTCTTCAGGCCATCGTTATGAGACAACGCTCAATCACATCATTTCTATAACCGTAGCTTACGTGAAGCACACGAGCTTGAGCAGAGAGTCACTCTTTGTATCGCGCAGAAGTCACCCGAATATGTAAATTGCACGCGGCTCTGCACCTTTGAAGTAGCTCTCTGCAGCTCTCTGTTGCTCTATGAAGCTCTCTGCAGCTCTCTGTTGCTCTATGAAGCTCTCTACAGCTCTCTGTACTGCCGCTCTTTGCAGCTCTCTGATGCTGCTGCTCTCAAGCTCTCTGTCATGTTCTTGCTGCAGCTGATCATCGAAGCACCCTGCAGCTCGTTGCAGTTCTTTGCAGCTCGTTGCAGTTCTTTGCAGCTCCCTGAAGCTCTCTGCAGCTTTCCACAGCGCTCTGCAGCTCTGCGCCTGCTTGGATACGGCCTCAAGGCTGTTCCTACTTGTACAATCAGATTCGCAACTCACAGTCAAGTGTCTGCCTCGCATTTTATTTGTTCACGAGACCACGGCCTGTGCTAAGCACATCCTTGTCAACCCTCCTCCCACCCATCCTATCCATTTACCCTTCTCCCATCCACCGCATCAACGCTTCGGTGGCCGATCCACTTGCAACGGTCTGCTTCTCCTAGAGTTCTACCAATAGACCCTTCAGTTTCTCAAAACACGGCAACCGCCCGCCGCTTGATCCCATCTCCGCTTGCCCCATGCCAGCGCCAGACTGGACAGACCCATCGCCCACCCCAACGTGCATTTAGACCGCAGCCAAGCGCGCGACAGCAATCAATGTCAACCTTGGGTTGCGTCACTCTCGCCAACGTACTCAACGGCTAGGAAAACATGAACACACAATTGAGCTTGACGTAGTATGTAACTCATGTTCTATACAGACGCAAGTGAATTCTGAACAGGCAGGGAGACGGCTAAAACAAGGTCAAAGCTGGCCACTTGGTTACGAAGGGGAGGAGCCGCGGGCGCGGGCAAAGGCGCCTCAAACGAGCGCAGGCGTGGAGGGCCGTGCTGTGAAAGCGCGCGCGCGTTCAGGCCGTCGTCGATTGCGCAAGTCCTGCGCAAGTTTGCAACGTGAGCAACGCAAGGCGAGTTACCAAAGTTTCCTCACAAGGAAAGAACTCGTGCTGCTCTAGCTAGAGAGCTTGCTTGCTCGCTTGCTTGCTCGCTTGCTTGCTCGCTTGCTAGTTCTCAGCCTTTCGTGGCCTCTCTTGGTCAGGCAACGCGCGCCGCGCGCTCTCTGAGCGCGCGGCGCGTCGTAGCCAAGGTCACGAGCAACTTCAACACGCAAGCGCTAATTTGCGCACGTAACCCCCTGTTCAAACCGCCTGGACGCCCAAGTCGAACCTCTTGCTCTACATTGCACAATGTCGTGGCGCAAGTACACAGCTCGCTCATCGCGGGCCGTCGCACCATCCAGCGAAGCCAGCGATGCCGAAACACTCATTCCCCAAGAAGATGATGCAAGTGTCCCGCGACTGGCAAACCTCGGTGCCGTCTGCCTTGTAGCGTACGTCATCGCGAGCGCCGTGGTGCCGAATGTTGTCGTTTTTGGCACCGACAATCACACTGCCATGCTACTCGCAGCATTCGTGAGTAGCTTCACTGCGGCCACCTTTGCTCTCGAAACCCTCTCAAGCGCACAATTCAGCATTCGAACCTTTGCGAAGAAAGTGAGGAATCCATCCATCCTCATTTCAAGCTTGCCCTTCGGGATCGTCTTCTATGCAGCCCAGGGCAACCACACTCTTACGACACTTGCCATGCTCGCCTTTCTGGCGCGTTTCCATCGCGTGTTCGGAGACTACTGGGCAAATTTTCTCGTCATTGTGAAAAATACCTTTCCCACGCCGCCGCTGCAACTCATCCGACTCGGATGGCTTGCCATTCTCGTGGCGGTTATGCAATCTCTCGCATCCTGCAGCTACTATGCTCTCGGGGAAGCTGCTCTCAACGGTACATCATGGATTGACGGCGATGGCATCCGAGACGATGATTCGCAGCGTCAGATCGAGGACCCAAGCTCTCCGGCCATGCTGCGCATCTCCCGGTCTATCTACTTTGTGTGGCAGACACTTTTGACCGTCGGCTACGGAGGAATTGCTCCAGAGGCTCTTCAGGAGCGCGCGCTTGCCCTCGTCGTCTGTCTCGCCGGTGTCTTTCTCATGGCGTACATGATTGCTAACATGACCTCATTTCTCGTGAACCTTGACTCGACCCCGGCCGCCCATCGCTTTACACTGGATAGCGTCGAGGCCCTCTTTGCGCAGAAATCCTTTCCCAATGCCTCGATGCGCATCGCACGCCGGGACCTTGCCCGCCAGTGGGCGCGCAGCAAAGGCCTTACTCGCGAAAAAGTTCTCGATGACCTTCCCCCAATCTTGACACGCAACATCATCAAGCTCAAGGCTCGTGCGTTGCTCAAAACGCCAATATTTCGCCTCCCGAGATCTTCCGACCCTTGCAGGCGCGCCATCTACTACCTCGTCGACAAAATGGAGCCTTCTATTTTCGAAGTTGGACGTACACTCCGCGAGCCTTGGAACGTTATATCCTATCGTCCGGGCGTCATGTGGCTCATGGTCGACGGGACAGCCGCCAAACGAAGCACCTCGCGTCATCCACTCGCGCAAATGCTTCCCAGCGCCCCATCAAAATCAAGATCTCTTCGTGCTCGGGCGACATCTCAGTTCCGGCAAAACACTGCAACGGAAGAAAGCGCACCAGGCACTGCGATGGCGACAATGTCAAGGCGGCGCAGCTCGTTCCGCGGCGGGCCCAACCCATTTGTTGAGCGCAGTTTCACTGCCTCCTCCGCAATGCTATGGGGAGAACCCGGCGTGGATCCTCATGCCACCGACGTGCCAAATGATCTTGCACAGGAAATTGCCGAGAACTACCCGGACCTGCTCATGCCCGGAGCAACCATCGGCGCACTGCGACTATTTGACATCTTGCAAAGTCCAGCGCCACGTTACGTTGCGGTCACTCGCTGCGAGCTCGTCTTCATCAACTATGTCGACTTTCGCCGCATGGCCCTCCTCTTTCCCGAATGGGGAATGGAGTCGACTTCCCTGCGGGTTATGCGTGCCATGGAGGCGCGTCGAATCGCTAAACTTGCTCCAAATAATGATTCGTCCGAAATACCCGAGACAGCAACAGCAAGTTCTTTTTCTTCAGCAGCTACAGAAGGTGGCCCCGTTGAGCTCGACGATCGCGTTGTCGACCAGATCGATGCAGAATGCAACTATACCTCTCTTCTCGGCTTCGACGACGACGACGACGACGATGACGGAGGAGAAGAACGAAAGGGAAAAGTCGAAAATGACAACAACAACAAGGATGGCAATGGCGATGGCGATGGCGATGACATGGCTAACAATCATGACTCCGCTGAAAACGCTCGAGAAAAGAATCAAAGCGAAGTCGTCACTTCCGAGTCAGTCACCCAGAAGAATCAAAGTTTTTCGGACGAAGAGGCACGTCGGAAAAAATTATCAGTGGCAATGGCAAGTGCCGACATGGCCGCCAAACTACGACTCTCGCTGAACAAGAGAAAAGAGACCACAACCGTCAAGAAAAGATCCAAAATTGCAGCCATCATGCAACAGGATCTGAATGAGAAAAGAGGAGATACCAACGGATTTGTGGCCCGATGGCTCGTAAGATTTCGATTTGCGCACGGCTCTCGAGCGGACGTTCTCTGGGACTGTGCGCTTGCAGTGATTCTTACCTCGTATGGTATCTTTGTGCCAATACATCTCGCCACGATGATTATCGACGGTATCTCAGGTTTTTCGAACCTCACACGTCTCAACGCGCTTGGAGCCTTCTGTGGAGATACGATCTTTCTTGCGTATTGGACCTTGCGCCCACAGCTTTTCATCGCCGAAGCCGAGCAGCAAAAGTCGAGAAACCCGCGCGGATCAGAATCGTTTTCGCAAGATCAAAACAGACGCCGCCATAGCGCCTTATCGTCTGCTTTTACGAGCGGCAAGCGCTCGTCGATCACCTCCTCCCAGGTATCCCTTTCTGCAATCGCGTGGTCCTCACAGCAAGAAGCGCTCACCAACTACCACGCAAAGATGGCAAGGCGCCGCGCACAATTTATTGGGATGATGGAGATCTTTTCTGAAGTCGTGCTCACGTTTCTTTCTCTCGTGAGTCTTGGACTCGTGATTTCGGGCGATGCGCAGCATAAGCGTCTTGCTGTCTTCATGAGGGTTCCCTTTCTCATTCGACTTTCTCGCATTGGTTCAATCACTGACAGCCTCGGCTCACACTTCGCAGCTTGGCGTCAACGCCAAAGACAGATGCGGGCCGTCCGCGCTGATGAGGCCACTGCTACAAACACGTTGGCGGGAAGATCTGCAAGCACCTCAAGAATCGCTGAGGAGACGGACAATCAAAATGGCAAAGGTCCCTTCCTCTCTGCTCGCCTTGGCGTCTACTTTCTTCTCTGGGCGCATCTCATTGCGTGCTATGGAATGACCATTCTTAACGACGCCGAAGACGAAAGCACATCCGAGCGCTATGTAAAGGGCATGTACTGGTCGTTGGCAACAATGACAACTACTGGTTTTGGAGACTATGAACCCACCTCTGCGCGTGACTCTCTCATCACCTCGGCGCTCGCGATTATCGGTGTCACCATCTACTCGTGCCTTGTATCTTTCATCGGGACTTTGCTCAAAGACGTTGAGTTCTCTGACAACAATATTTCCCATCAGCGGACCTGTCTTATGGCCTTTTTGCTCGACCGCAAAATCTCACCCCAGCTGCAAGAGAAAATCATGCTGTACTTGCATCATGTGGAGGCCAAAGACCTCCTCGTGCTCAAGCGCGTGCTCGGCGTTTCGGAAAGCAAGCAGACTGAGAAGTTCGGACACCGCGGGCAGCGCCAAGCGCTCGATAGCGAAGAGGCACTCGCTTCGGCAGATTTGCTTCGCTCTGCAAGCAGCATTCGAGCGGTGTACAAAGGTTTCTGGGATCGAATTCGGGAGCAAATTGCTGGCCGCGACGTGACCTCTTGTCCGCGGTCCCACGAATCAGATTTTCTGAGAGCCGATGTGCGTCTGCAGCTCGTCTTCGATCTCGCAGGAGCTGCCGTGCGATCATCCAAGCTCTTTGAACACGTCTCTGAAGCTTTTGTCCGGGAAGCATGTGCCCTGCTCGACTTCCGAATCCTCAGTGCTGGTGATGTAATCATCGACGATGTTAACGCCGGATGGGAGCTGTTTTTTCTTGCGACCGGCAGCATCGAGGTGCGCGATCGAAGCGACATCAAGCTGAGCAACATTGGTGAAGGTCAAAGTTTTGGCGAGCAAAACTTTGCGGAGATTAGTCAGAGCGTACGTGAGCTTGACGTTGCAAACGCAAGGAATGGTGACATCTTTTCGTCTTCTGCAAGTTCACCGTCTGCCGCACTGACAGCTTCTGTAACAAAGGCTGACAAGGAAAAGACACGTTTCATCGCAACCACCGTCGCAGAGGTTTGGGTCTTATCGGGCCGCGCTGTGCGGCACCTATCGCTTATTTTCCCGCAAGATGGCGAATCGATCAAAGTGGCCGAGGCAAAGCTCTTGAGCGCAGGCAAGAGCGAGTCGGTCGCCTCAAACCTCCGTCGGGGAGGAAAGCTCGCGAAAATGGCCGGGAACGACACGGTGCTTGAGGACAAGCGCAAAGCGCCTCGAGTCATCCGCCTTGACTCGCACTTCCAGGCAACATGGAAGAGATGCATGTTGTTCTCCTTGTTGTGGATCTACGTCTCTTTTCCAGTACGCTTCGCGTTTGTCAACGATTACGAGCCCGGTCCGACAGCTCTCATCATTGATAGCTGCGTTGACATTCTTTTGATTCTCGACGTTGTTTTACGTGTACGGTTCTTCGAGCTCGAGACGGTGCAAGGGGAGCGTCTAAGTAATCCTGCCGAGTTTCGCCCAGCCTATTTGCGTTCTCTCTTTGGCGTGACGGACATACTCAGCGCACTCCCGATCGGTCTCGTGGCGCTCATGGCCGGGGCCCCGCACAATTCGCTCTTTCGCCTAAACAAGCTGTTCCGCGGGTCACGAACCCTGGACCACTTGGCTTCAATTGGCAGTCACGTTAAAAATCAGGCGAGAAAGAGTCTGCTGACCATTGCCAAGCTCATTTTCGTCTTTATGCTCGTCGCACACTGGGCGGGCTGTCTATTTTACAGAATAGCGGCAAAGTACGAGATTGAATGCAGCAAAAGTACCGAAAGAATCTCATGGGTCTGCGAGCAAAACGTTGAGGCAGACAATGACATACTCGATGACTATGTTAATGCTTTATACTTTGCAGTGGCAACAATTACAGCCGTCGGCTTTGGAGACGTTGTGCCCATATCTCAGGAGGAGATTCTCTACACGATTGGCATTCTCATCATTGGCGGCTTGCTCTACTCGGTGATTATTGCTTTTCTCGAGGATATCGTGGCGCAGTCAGATCTCACGTCCATTTTGTACCAAAAGAAGTCCGACCTCATTTCTGCGTACGCTTCAATGCGCGAATTTTCACCTCAATTACGGTCAAGTATTCGCTCCTATGTCTTTCGCTCTTGGATGCGCCAAAAGGGCGTCAACGATGACCATATTCTCAGCTACCTCAGCCGACCGCTGCGACAACAGGTCGTTCTCGAGCTCATCGGCGAGCAGACGCTTCGAAGGACTCCCGTGCTTGGGCCCTCGCGTGTGTGGCGCTTTGTGACTCATTCCATTCGTTTTGACCGCTTCAGGAGACAATCGATACTCTATCATGCTGGACAAACTGGAGATCAACTTTTCTTTCTTCTCAAGGGTTCTGTGGAGGTCGTCTCGCCAGACTTGGAGCGCGTCTTTTACCAGGTTGAGAGCCCGGGCGGCGTCGTTGGTATCGATGGCTTCTTGCGTGCTCGCGACGGCGGTTATCCTGCTTCAGCGAGGTGCAAGGAATCGTGCGAAGTTGCTATTCTCGACCGCAGCGCCGTGGCTAACGCCCTCGTTGACAATCCTCATCTTGTCAGTCTCTTTGAAGAGGAGCTCAGGCAGTTCGTGGCCAAGCCGAGCCAACTTGAGCACACCAAGAAGAATCTCGACAAGCGCAAGCTTACCAAAATGTTTCAAGATACGGAGCAGAACGAGAGTACAGGTCGGAAAAGGGGCTTTGATCTCAATCGCTACGTCCTCATGCCAGGCCACTTCAATTACGTTCTCTTTCATGCCATTCTCTTTTATGTCACCATCGAAATTGGCATTTTGGTACCTCTCTGGGCCATGATGTCGGCATCGGACGCCTTTGCCATGCAGGACACATCTGGAGCCTACATTGGTATAAGCTTGCAGATGGATCTCTTTCTCTGGTGCTTTGTAGGGATCAACGCCATGCTTGTATCTCGGGTCAAGAACGGTCGTGTGCTTTCCGAATGGAGGGACATTCGACGAGCCTCCTTACGGTCATTTGGTTTTGCAATCGACCTGATTGCCACCTTGCCATTTGATCTTATTGGTCTCGCCGTGGCAGAATCTGCCGAGTCGAGCAGCCCTTTGCACGTTTATCTTCTGCTGCGTTTGCTGCGCCTCCTCTGGCTTCGACACATTCCACGGTGCTGGACAATTTTTGACAATGCCATCGACGCTTCCGCTCGAATACAGATCACGAGTGGCTACAGGCACCTGATCAAGATTGTTGCCACGGTGCTCCTTGTGTCACATTGGCTGGCGTGCGGGTACGCACGAGTTCTTATAAGAACTCGTAGCAACTGGCCTTGTCGAACCATGAGCGAGGATTGCCAAGCGAATATTGGCCGAGCCTACATTGATTCTATCTACTTTACTTTTTACACGGTGACAACAATTGGCTTCGGGAATGTCCCAGTCATCGGGATCGCGGAGCGCATCTTTGCAATCTTTGTCATGGTCGTGGGCTCCTTTCTTTGCGATGCAGGCATCACATCGACACTGGTGTCAATCATTGATATCGAGGACTCCACCGCGGCTGCTGGAAACCGATACAGAGACGCAGCACTCCAGCTCATGGACCATATGCAACTATCAAACCGCATTACGGGCTTGGTGCGCACCTATTATGCGTACCGGGTCGAAGAGATGGCTGTGAAAGACAGCGACTGTTTTCGCGAGCTGCCCTTTTCTCTCAACAATTCCGTCAAGGAGTTTCTTGGTTTGCGCACCTTGCGCACAAACGCAGTAAAGTGCAAGAACTTGCGCGACTTGAGGGATGGCCTGCTTGTCTCGCTTTTCCGCTCGCTGCGCAACGAGGTAATCATTCCCATGGAGAAGCTCTACAACTCCGGATCCCGGGTCCTCCGACTCGTTTTTGTCGCTCGCGGACGTGTGCTCGCGTTCGCAGCTCGAGATCTCTCGAAAGAGCAATTGCGGAAGCTCGGGTCCTCGCGCAATATCCTCCGCAGACGGATGTCCCTCCAATCGTCATTCACGCAGCGTAACCTGAAGACAGACGAGGCGAGCGCTGAGCTTTGGAACCCAGGCTTGCTCCTCCCCAGTGTTGGGTGGGGTGAAGCTTCGCCCGTAACTTTAGTCACGGGCAGCTTTTGCGACGTGTTAATCTGCGATCAGATGGTGTACGAAGAATTCATCGCTCTGCGTCCGCCGGTCGGGGGTCTTTATAGCTCTGCAAAGGCACTTTTGGAAAACAAGGAAGATGCAAAGCATTTGCGCGCATTTCTCGAAAGACGCTTCATGGCAGAGACGGTGAACTTTATCCAGCTTGTGGATGACTTTCGCCGATCCCCGAATAACGAGGTGATGCGAGCCAAGCGCGCTGCAACCATTGTGAGTCGATTCATCGTGCCTGACGCCGACGAGGCCATTAACATCAGGCCAGAGGTCGCAAATGGCATAGTACAACGAGTAGAGATGGATCCTGCTCCAGAAGCCTTTGACGAGGCCTACGAAGCTGCCACCGCGACACTTGAAAGGGAGATACTTCCGCAATTCCAGACTTCGCCTGAATACGAAAAGCTACTCTCAAGCATTCATCGTCGCTCCGTTCTCGACTTTGTTACTGAATAAAAAACTCTCTTACCGTGAAGTCACAATGCACCATCCGAGTATCTTTTTCTTCTTCTTCTTCTTTTGCTATCTAATTTGTGAAAATTTACAACGAATCACGAGCTCTTAGACCTTTGAACTGTTGATTGACGGACAAGGAATCGATCAGTTGACCTCATAGCCAATTTTGTCAAACATATCGCAAACATTCTCACGAAAGTCGTATTGAGGGTGCGAGGACACTTGCATCGTGAGCATTCCCTGACGTGAGACGTTGAACTTTGGGAAAAAGAGAGCCCCCGGGGAGTCCGATTGACGTGGCAACTTCCGCGGCGAATTTGGGTTTCCTGTGCGCGCAAAGTTGGTCCAGATGGTCTGCATTTGCGAACTCAGAATCAGCTCTGCAGGAGTCGGCCCCGGGGCTGGTTGGTGACTTTCATTCCGCGCAAGGTACATGGTATTGAAGAGCATGGCAAGGTCACACCCATGACAGATCTCGTGCTCACACCCGGGCGAGAGACCATCCTGCATAAAGTGGTTGAATGACGGGAGATGGTTGTAATAATAGACAAAGACTGGATTCGTCTGGGCAGCGTGCTTGGCAAAGGCGCGAATCGAGCACGTAAAGATGTAGTCTGTGGCGATTTGCGTAAGAAATTTGCGCACGTCGCCCTCGCGAGTCATTGCCTGGTCGGGTGGCCCGTACTGATGAAACACGCGATGCGCATCAAGCGGGCCGAAAATGGCCTCGATGAAGAGCTCGTATTTGAGCTTGGACATGGGGTCGGGCGACACGTCCCAAATATAAGCGACGGACTCGTTTGCGACGGAACCAATTAACATGGGAACGGAGGCAAGCTTGCCGCGAGCAGCCGCCTCCATGGGCGAGAAGGGAAGCTCCGTGCCATCGACAACAGGGGTCCAGGGCATGAACTTGTGCAGCATCATTCCGGGAAAGGTGGGAAAAGCGGTTTTCTCTTGGACAGTGAGAATTGTCTCCGTGGTGAGATTCCGGAGGCATGCTTCCTCGCGAACCTCATCGATGTGGCCGCATCCCACGGCGTTGACAAAGCGTTTGCTGAGCTGCTCTGACTTTGCTGTTGTTTCTGTGGGCAGGGCAATTGGATCAGAAATCGCAGCAGCGCGCTGGAAAAAGGGCCAACTCCGAGGGCTCGCCAAATGTGCAGCCACGGAGAATGCACCTGCGCTCTGGCCAAAAATCGTGACGAGCTGGGGATCGCCGCCAAAGGCAGCAATGTTGGTCTGGACCCATTGCATAGCAAGCCTCTGGTCTTGCAGCTGAAAATTTCCTTGAATTCCGCCACGCTTCGTGTAGAGTCCTCCGAGGACGCCGAGCCGGTAGTTGAGCGTCACGACGACTGCGCTCTGCTCGTGAGACCATCGTGATCCGTGATACAGGTTCACGCCACCCGAGCCAGCAACATAATTTCCGCCATGGAAGAAAATAAGAACGGGTAAAGCTTGTTGCGAACGAAGTGTCTTTACGCTCTGCGGCGTGAAAACGTTCACGGAGAGGCAGTCCTCGGACGTTGTCGAGGGGCACGTAAAGTCTGGTTGCCCGAATGTACACGCTTGAACGCACCCAGGCCCAAATTGAGCAGCGTAAAAGGGTTCAGAAGAAAAGGCTTTGGCAGGTTCGGGAGGAGCAAACCTTCGCAGACCGACAGGGGCGCGCGCATACGGGATGCCCTTGTACGTGCACGTTGGAAAGGTCTCGAACCAGGTGCCAACGACTTCGCCTTGGGTGGCAAGACGCGCGCGGCAGGGGTTGTGATCGGCGTTGTTCACGCTGGCGTCGTCCTTTTGTAAACGATCAGAAACGAGGTCGAGGTCGCTGCCCATCCAGAAGCCCGTTGCGACCTGCTCATCTCGCCAGCTCTGCTGCTCAAGGGCTGCTAGGTTCGCTCGGTCAGGGTCGCCATGGACAAGAAGCAAGCTTGCTGCGAAGGCTGTCGCGACGAGTGCTCCGTGTAAACCCATTAGTTGATTGTATAGGCCCTACGACTTTGTCATTTTGTGCACATAGTACGCACACACGCACACGCGCATGCACGCACGCACTCGCGCACAGCAACACCACAGAATTTTTGACTGCATGCCGCCAATGACTCGGGGGAAAAGAAACGAAAACCAACAAGGAGAAAGATCGGAAATTTGAACGCCATGCCATGGTAATGGTAAATAGTCCCATCAACGGTATTCCAGAGCCTTACAAATAGAAAACGGAAAGAAAGTCACTTCCAGCAGAGAACAGCCACAAGGTGTCTTTTCCATCAGCGGTTTATTACAATCTAGAATTTTACTATTGTGCCTTGGCCGCCCCGCCCCGAGCAGACCAAAATAAATTCGTGCATCAGGTTTCCATTTTGGCGTTGAAGCCGCATTCAGGCAGGGTCCGCTGTTTGCTGTCTGTGTGCATTTGCTGCATTTGCTGCTGGCCTTGCTGCTGTGCAAGCCATGCGGGTCGCAAAAGGTGAGCGCCCCGCCCCGCTGATGCAGGTGAAGAGTTCGGTTGCGTTGATGGTGTTGAGGATGCGGGAAATTTGAACATGTTGGCGCCTTGCTCCGGGAGATGCATCGCTTCGGCTTCCTCGGCTTCTTCAAAGTCCACCCCGAAGAAGCGGTCAACGAGACGGTGTGCGCGTGCACAAAGGTTTGAATGAGCTGCTGGAAGCTGTCGCATCTCCAAATGCTCGAGTGCTTCAATGCCCTCATAGTCCATGACCAGACGCACCCCCGAGCGCCCGCCCAGACGTGCCGCAGCAAAAGGATTGCTCAAACGAGCGAGGACCATTTCAACAAAATCAAGCGCACGGTACACAATATCGATATCTCGCTCTTGCAAGAGAGAAATAAAGACGTCGAGCACGCGCGGTGAGGTGGGCTCGTTAACTACATTGATGAGCACAGAGACGTCCTCGCGATTGACGAGGTTGAGAAGCGCTGTGGACGCCGGCAACATAAACTCTGACGTGTACTTTGTGAAAAAGACGCAGAGAGGCGCTGCGAAACGACGCATAAGGTCATGCACGACCGCGGTCTCGTCCTGTGAGAGTGGGCCGCTTGATTTCGTTTGAAGCCCAAGAGTAAAGAGGTTCGCGACGGTCCAGATCGCTTCTCTGACTCTTGCAGCAGATTCTCCCTCGACCATCATCGACTGCAGCGTGTCAAGAAACCCAGGCTGCTGACACACGGCTGTCACGAGCGATGCCTCGCGGCCGGGTGGACTCTCGAGACGCAGCGGAATCAAGTTTGCAAGAGCGCGCAGCGAAGGAATGCAGATCGAGAGCTCGCCTTTACAGGCTGTGAAGAGACGAACGAGGTGTGTGAGGATCTTTTGGTGCACGAGAATGATGCAAAGAGTCGGCTCCTTGGCGCTCAGGAATGTCAGGGTCCAAAGCACTTCACTGATGAGAGCGCCGGCGTCAGACTGGAAACCTTCGCGAAGAGCTTGGTCAGTGTATGACTCGAGAATTTCGACGAGGGCGAGATGCGCCGCGGCAGAGAAAAAGGGTTTGCCTGAGGTCTGATCGCCGCGCGCAAGGTTGCAGAGCGCCCATGCAGCCGTGCGCTTTACGCGAATGGCCTCGGGACTGTGAGGCTCGCGAAGAAGGATCACCAATGGAGGAATGACGCCGACTCGAATGAGCTCCTCACGCACGCTCTGATTTTCGGCAGCCATGTTCCCCAGGGCCCATGCTGCCTGGTCCCGGACCTTGCGCGGGCCCCGATTGAGGAGTGTCGTCAGCGCGGGAACAGCGCAGAGTGTTGCTTGCGTTTGCTCGGCCGTGCCCGTGGCAATGTTTGTAATGCACCAAGTGGCGTTGAAGGCAAGGTCGAAACGGGCCTCGGCGTCATCCGCCCTGGGGTCGACGCGGAGGAGTGGCAGCATCTTCTCGACCATGCCTCGGTCAAGGCAAAGCTGTGTGGCAACGTCGCTGTGCGTGTACCTGTCGTGCTCTTGGTGGGCAAGCTCAGGTTCGCACGACGCCCGGAGAGGCGCGAGCGAGAGCCACGCACGGAGGTCCGCCACTGCTCGAGCGGTGTTTTCCGGGACATCGAGGTCATGCAGGGCCTGGCTCACTTGGTCTGCGGTGTAGCTGTCTTGCGCTGCGCCCTCGGCACGCTCTTGCTTTTCGAGCGCGCGTCTCCGTTTTGCCTGCGCGGTGGCCCCACGCTGTCGCTTGCGAATTTCGACGGACCTTTGGATGCGGCCCTCGCGCGCCTCTGCGACATCGAGGCTCTTTCGGAACGATCCGCCGCTTGAGGCGCGGCCGAGGCTCTTGCTCGAGCCCAAGGTGTCCTCGCCGCCCGCGCTCTCGAGGTTGTCGAAGTGGACGCCGTCCAGGAGATTCATGCTCGCGGGTTCTGGTCCAGGCGCGACGACCGAGGTGCAGGCAGGCCCGATAGCACAACGAAGAGCCTCCCGACGCGCAGCGTCTCTGCTGGTTTCTTGCCAGGTTCTGCGCGGCAGCGGCCAGCGCCCTCGCTCTCAGCTCGCGTCCCCGAACGGGGTCTAGGTCTCGGCCGTGGTCTCGTCTTCATCACGATCAATCAACGCTCGCTCGCGGTGGTTGGTCTCCGGGGTATCTCGGAGATACCTATTGCGGGGCAACATGGGTGTTTATACGTATTTTATAATCCCTTTGATGATATGCAATCTACGAGTCGGTATAATATAACGTGCAACATACCCCCCAGAGGCGCATAAAAGACCTTTTCAGACCCTCTGTCATCTTTGCTTCTGCATCCCCACTGCATTTCTTTCCACGCCATCGCGCAGCATACCCCCCTTCCCGGCATCCTGCTTGGAACAGTCGCCCGAGTCTTCTTCTCATCCTCAAGAGGTTCTGCGCGCCGTCTTTGCAGCGTTCCCGCTCCGGCGGCGGCAGGAGAGCCCGGAGAGGAAAGGTCCCTCTCTCATCAGTGAATAGAAGAGCCGCGCGTCGCGGTGCGGTGCGGTGCGGCGCCGAGTCAGCCCGCCAGCAGCCAGCATGGCCTGGCCATCGCCCGGGACCGGCGGCGCGCGTCCCCCTCTGTTCCTTTTCTTTTCTTCTTTTTGTTCAGTTTTCTCGACTGTTCTCTCGAGGTTCTTCTCCTTGTGCGCGCGGCGTTCATCGATAGTGCGCGTTCTTTCTTTCTTTCTTTCTTTCTTTCTTTCTTTCTTTCTTTCTTTCTTTCTTTCTTTCCTTCTTTCTTTCTTTCTTTCTTTCTTTCTTTCTTTCTTTCTTTCTCGCTTGCTTGCTTGCTTGCTTATCGATAAGCGCACCTGGCGCGTCTGTATCCATCCATCGCTGCCGCTCCTCTGCCTCCGAATGCCCGCCGTCTCGCGCGGCAAAGAAGGATCTCGCGGGCCCGGAGCACAGCGAGACGGAGAGCGCGAGCGCGAGCGGGAGCGGGAAGGAGAGCGCGAGCGCGAGCGCGAGCGGGAGCGCGAGGGAGAGCGCGAGCAGGCGCGCGGGAGCGGGCGCGGAGAGGAGGAGAGGATGGCGGAGGAGAAGCAACCGCCCGCCGAGGTGGCGGCGCTGCTGGCCGAGGTGACGGCGCAGGGCGCGCGCGTGCGCGACCTCAAGGCGCTGGTGAAGGAGGGCCAGGCCAGCGAGGAGGACGTGAAGGAGGCCGTGGGCAAGCTGCTGGAGCTCAAGGGACGCGTGCCCTCCGAGTGGTCGCAGGACAAGAAGAAGGACAGCGGCAAGAAGAAGAAGGACGCCGGCAAGGCCCAGGACGAGCGCGCCAAGAAGAAGGAGCAGCGCCGGCTCGAGCGCGAGGCCGCCGTCCTCGCCAAGAAGGAAAAGGACAATGCCGAGACCAGCGCCGGCGTCCTCACCGAGACCTACGGTGACATCCCCCTCGTGCAGTCGCGCGCCGAGGATCGCAAGGGCCAGACCTGGACCGCCGTCAACAGGCTCACCGAGGAGAACGCGGGCACCGAGGTCCTCTGCCGCGGATACGTGCACACCGTGCGCGTCCAGTCCAAGATGGCCTTTGTCGTGCTCCGCCAGCACGTGGCCACCGTGCAGTGCGTCGTCACCGACACCAAGATGGCCAAGTGGTGCGCGACCCTCACGAGCGAGTCCATCGTCGACATCCGCGGCGCACTGGTCAAGGCCCCCCAGCCCACCAAGTGCACGCAGAGCGCCGTAGAGCTCCAGGTCAAGAGCCTCTTCGTCGTCAACCGCGCTGCCCTGGTGCTCCCCTTCCAGGTGGTCGATGCTGACCGCACGGTGGAGGAGCTCAAGGCAGCCGAAGCCAAGGCAGCCGAAGCCTCTGCCGAGGGGCGCGACGCCAAGCTAGTCTCCGTGGGTCAGGAGCTCAAGCTTGACCACCGCCACCTTTCGCTGCGAACCCCTCTGCAGCAGGCCATCATGCGCGTCTCCTCGGCTGTCTGCCAGTATTTTCGCGAATTCTTGCACCAGGAGGGCTTTGTCGAGGTCCAGACCCCCAAGCTCCTCGGTGGTACCTCGGAGGGCGGCAGCGAGGTCTTCAAGACTCAATACTTTGGCCAGGACTGCTGCTTGGCCCAGTCTCCGCAACTGCACAAGCAGATTCTCGCCGCTTGCAGCGGCTTTGAGCGTGTCTTTGAGATCGGCCCCGTCTTCCGTGCCGAGAACAGCAACACGGCGCGCCACCTTTGCGAGTTCCACGGCCTCGATGTCGAAATGTGCTTCAAGGAGCACTACCATGAGGTGCTCGACCTGTTTTCTGACATGTTCTTTCACATCTTTGACTCCCTCAACGAGAAGAACAGCGTTGAGCTCGAGACCATCCGCAACTACTTTCCCAACGACCCGGTCGTCTACCGGCCAGCGAAAGAGCTCGAGGGCAAGATTAACACGGTCGGCACCAAGAGCAACACGCTCCTTCTCACCTACAAGGAGGGCATCGCGCTTCTCCGCGAGGACGGCATCGGCGCCGACGAGGCCCCGGACCTCGAGGACATGTCGACCCCGATCGAGAAGCGCCTCGGTGCCCTTGTCAAGCAAAAGTACGGAGTGGACTGGTACTTTCTCGACAAGTTCCCCATGCAGGTCCGTCCCTTTTACACCATGGTGGACCCTGAAAACTCGGACTACTCCAACTCGTACGATTTCATGTTGCGCAACCAGGAGATCATGTCTGGCGCGCAACGTGTGCACGACCCCGACATGCTGAGCGAGGCCATTGCCCGCAAGGAGATCCCGGTCGAGTCTCTCAAGTTTTACATTGATGCCTTCAAGCATGGTGCTCAGCCCCATGGTGGTGGTGGTATTGGCCTCGAGCGTCTCGTCATGCTCTTCACGGGCTGCCCCAACATTCGTAACAGCTGCTTCTTTGTCCGTGACCCTTCGCGTCTTACCCCCTAAAAACCAAACTAAAAACAATACAAAAGCACAAGTTGAGAGTTTCCTCATGGATGGTGCAATACTATGACTGCATGCCTTGTTTTACGCCATGGCTGCTACGTGTTGAAGTAGCAAATCACCCTTTCGCGGCACTGCAAGAACCCCAAGACTCAAAGCAACGAATCGTCTTGTGCATTCGCACGGCAAGTGTAGGACTCCGAGGTGTCGGTGAAGACAGGTTTGTAAAGACCCTTTTTCTTTTTTAGATCCAGCTTACTCAGGCAGAGAGCTGAGAGGCCCTGGAGGTGGTCGAGCAAGCGCGCAGACAAGGCAGACAATCGGCAAACAAGGGTGAGCAGACAAGCCCACAGACGCGACGCGACGTCTGGCGGACTGCTCTTGCGCAGCACAACAGAACACGAGGTAGAACAAGAGAGACCTTTGCACAAACAGCGCCAGCGCATCAATGACCGCCGGCGAATCTGAAAATCGAAGAGAGATGGGGCTCGCTCCGCCGCAACGAAAGAGCGACGAGGCTGCCGCGCAGCCCGAGACGCCCAGACCCCAAGCAAGAGATGCCCAGGCAGCGACACCCGTGCACACAACGTCTGGCCCGACGCAATCGGGTCAACGCGCTAGTTCTCTATCGCACGTGAAAGACACCAAAGGACTCGCACCGAGGTACCAAGCTCCTCTTCCGCAACAAGGCTCCATGCTCCCAGAAGCCAATGATAATGGTCGCCAAGAAGAGCATGAGTCTCGGCGAAGAACAACGTGCCCGTCAATATCCGCCCCTTCGGTTTCGGTGTCGTCTCCAGCATGTCCCGCTTGTTCGCCTCCTTCACCAACTTTTTCAGATTCAACACCGTCGACAGCATCTTCCGCTCACCCAGCTGCTACGCCCACCCAACCGTCTACCTTGCCATCTTTAGCGGCTCACACATTGCCGAAAGAGTCAACAAGAAGTCCTTTGGGAGCTGATCGGGATAAAGCCTTTGCACTCGAGATTGCGCTCGGAAATGGACGTCCGCCTGAATGGCGCGTTGTCATGGTCCAGTCAACGTGGGACCTCTCGCAGCTCGCTGAACATGCGTGCGTCATTTGGGGTCTTGACATCGGTGACAAAGAGGTTGGTAAGACGACCTTGGCAGCAAGTAGTAGCAACAATAGCGTACATGCAGAATCACCGCGTGCAAGCCCTCATCGGCGTCAAAGTCTCGCGGCCCGTATGTTCTCGTTCAGACTTCGCCTCGATGAGGTTCTTTCAATTCGACAGCTCGAGCACGGCGACAAGATTCTTCTCTGTCCAAATGGGGCCGAGCCCGTTCCCTATGCAGTTCTCGCTTGCGGCAACAACCGCCGAGGACAGCTCGGTCTTGGAAGCGCGAAGCAATTCGCCGCGAAAGCAAGGGTCATTCCTCCTCTCTGTGGACTTCAGGTCGTTCAGGTTGCATGTGGAGCTTCTCACACGCTTCTTCTGACAAGGGAGGGCCAGGTTCTCTCGTTTGGAAAGGGCTCGAACGGAAGACTGGGCTACGTGCTGGACACCACGGCAGAATCTGCTTCGCAACTCGCGCCTCGCCGCGTTGAGCTGCCTACATTTGCTCGCGCTGGTTTTGTTGCGTGTGGAGAGTCATCTTCGGCCGTGCTGGCAAGCCACCGGACGGATTCCGCGCGCCTGAACAAGCTCATTTTTACGTTCGGAGCTCAGGGACCTTGGCTCGGCCTCGGTGCTAAGCGCAAGGAAGATCTCGAGGATGTGAGCTCGCCAACACAGGTTGAGCTCGACCTGGAGTCAGAGGAGAGTCTGGTGCAAGTTTCCTGCGGAAAAGAGCACATGGTCTGTTGTTCGAGCAATGGGGCTTGTTGGACGTGGGGTGCGGATAATGAGGACGGAAAGCTTGGGCATGTGTCGGCGTCTGCGAGCGGGGAACCATACTTTATCACGCTACAGGAACTCAGTGATAACGTGTTTCCGGACCAACGCACTGCATTTGCCGGGCTTCGTATGGCACGACAAGCTGCGCGAGAGGCCATTGATCATTCGAGTTTATGCGACACGCAAATGGAGGCGTCCAAGCTGATGATGCGCGTTCTTGATGCCGGCCAGCGCCTTCCATTTGCCGAGTACGGCGTCTCTTTTATTCTCGACGACTGTGTCACGGGAATTATCGACGCGCAGACAGGTGAAAGCCTCGAGCGTTCTCGCGCAGAGGGCCTCGAATTAAAAGAAGGCAAAGAAGGAGGAAAAGAAGAGAGAGTGACGAGTGATTGTGACACGCAAGAGATCCTGTTTGTACGAGCCAACCAAGAAGCGTGCTGGGCACCTCGACGCGTCATGCTCTTGCGCGGCCACAACGTCACTCGAGTTGCTGCAGGAATGCGTCATAGCCTTTTCCTCACCTCGAATGGTACTGTCTTGGCCAGCGGAAATAATCAACACGGCCAGCTCGGCCTCGGGACGGAACTTGTGACGGGCACGAGCGGTGCAACAATCTTTGTCCCCACCAAGGTCCCTCTCAAGGCAGCAGCAAAGGATATCGCAGCGGGCGCAAGTCACTCTGTGGCCTTGGGGAAAAACCAGCATGTTTACACTTGGGGCCATGGCGATCTCATTGGACGCCCGGATGGTGACCCGTATCGCCCCGAGGAGATCTGCTTCGAGGGTGGACCACTTGGACTCGTGCGTCACATTGCTGTTGGAGACGCGCACACGGTCGTTAGCACTGCGTTTGGGCATTGCATTGGATTTGGTCGCAACCCGTGCTGCCAACTGGGTCTGAGTTCACCGAATGAGCTCATCGACATTCCAACCCTGATTGACACCTCCCTTGGCTCCAAGCCCAAGTCACTCGAAAAGAAGGCTGCAGCGGGCGGCGACGATGATGGTGTCCCTGACTTTGCTTCACTGAATCCACAAAACGACGATAATCTCATCATCATGGGAATTGCGGCGGGCGGAGGACTCGCGCAAGACACTGGTCACACGCTGTTTCTAAGCAGCTCGCTGCAACTTGCCGATCCAGAGTCTGTGGATTTTGCGGGCACTTCGGCCTTTTCTCAGCCGTGGAGTGGGAGCGCGAGCAATTACACCTTGAAAATTGCGAGCAACAAGATCAATCGAAATTTCTGTGTGGGGTGGCGGCAACCCTCAGCCTCCAATGGCAATGGCGATATTGATCTTTCGGAGTCGACTTGTTCGCTTCAATAACACCCGTGTCGACCAGCTGCAGCTAGCTGTCGCTCATAGCCCAAGGAAGGTGAGGCGTCGAGAGAAACAAAACATGATCATGATTAGAATTTTTTTTATTTGACGGACAAACACACAACGGGGGGCGTATAAGCGGTATAGGCTCAATAAAAGTGGCTTGACAGGCCAGATTGGGAAAGTACTATTCAATCGATATGCTCACCTTTCCGTGAAGAGCTCAATCAGAGCAGCTTGAGCTTCTTGGCGCTGTGCTCAAGCTCGTCCTGGATCTCCTCAACACGGTCCTGAAGGGACTGCGCGTCGGCGTAGGTATCAAGCTTGAGCTGGCCAAGGACGAGTCGGGAGGCGTCGAGGCCGCGCTCAGCCTGACTCGTGAGCCAGACTGGCACTTCCGGGAGCTTCTCCTCGAGGTTTTCGGACACAATTTGCGCTGCGCTCAGGACGAGGGCCTCGAAACTCTCCAAAGCGCGCTTAGCGTTTTTTACCTTGGCCTTTTGAAAGTGCGCGAGCTTGTCGAGGATAGGGGCATCATCGTCGAGTTCATCCTCCTCATCCTCGTCTTCGTCGTCCTCGTCATCATTGTCTTTCTGCCTCGACTCCATGATCGCGGCAAAGACATCAGACTCGCGGGCCGGGCCCAGGACGTAGGTTTCGAGAGTGCGCTCGAAGAGACCGTTTGCGTAGCGATAAAAGGCAGCGCAAAACGTAAGGCCGATGAAAATGGTCCAAACACCCGGAATGGCAAGCGTGCGCACCGTTGTAAAGCAAAAGATGGAGACAAAGACCGAGGACATGAACGTGCGGCTCGTGAGCCATGCCTTGAGGCCACCAGGCACACGACGAATGCACTCCTCGAGAGGGTAGACGTTGACATTGCGGTCAATGCGGCTAACAAAGGAGGCAATCTCGCATGACAGAACACCAAGAAGGAAGGCCTGGAAAAAGTTGTAGTGGTGCTGGTTGAGAGCCTCGTCCACCTGGTTAAAGACGCTGCGCGTCTTGGTCGTGGCCCAGTACATTGCGACAATGACTTGCTGAATGTCGTTGTGCTCGACCATTTCGAAAAGGTGGTCACCGGGAAAGAAGTGGAGCGGCAGGAAGCCCATCAATGTGAACTGGATGAAGCCCGAAAAAGACGGAAGCACGAGCGTCTTGCGCATGATCGTGCGCGCCGTCTTTCCAGCAACGACGTACAAAAAGTAGGCATTAAAGAGAGTGTAGAGGGCCCATCCAATGCTCGTTTGGTTCTCGCGCTTGCGAACCGAGTAGATCGGGTTGCGCCCGCGTACATAGCTTACGGTTCCAATCATGTCCCACCAATCAATAAAGGCTGTACTATTGCCGCGGAACCCGAGCCCGAGGATATCGAGAACCAAGAGGACCGTGAGCACGACGGCGGCCACGCTGCGCAGATAAACGGCCGCGGACGCGACCGCTTCCGGGTCTGCCACGGTCGTCGCGACCTCCACGGACTTGCTCTTCCTCTTGCTTTTGCTCTGGCGTTTGCTCGCGCTCTTGCGCGCAGAGGAGCGACGTCTGATACCCTCCGACGCAGAAGACGATTTCCTGGAGGCCGCTTTGGACCACTCCCCCTCGCTGTCGGCGTCGTCGTCGGCGGCGGCGTCGTTTTCCCCGTCCTCGGCGGCGGCGAAGGCGTCGTCGTCGAGCGCCTCCTCGGCTGCTGCTGCTGCTGCACCGGACTTCCTGCGTCTCATCTTGAGCCCCGCCGATTCCTCCTCGGGGCCCAGGTCGGCGTCCTCGAAGGGCTCCAGCGCCGCGGCGTTCTCCATCGCGCCCATGCTGCGCTCTCCCGCGCTCCGCGCCCGCTCCCCCGCTCTCTCTCGCCGCACGCGCCGGCGTTCGCTTTCTTGGTCTGCCGCCAGGCCGCTCCTCTGCTCCGCTCTGCTCTGCTCTGCTCTGCTCGTTTCCTTCCTTCCTTGCCTGCTTTCTGCTCGGCCTCGCGCGTGCCGCGGTGACCCGAAGTGAGCCCGCCTTTGCGACAAACCGCTAGGCCCGGGCCAGCGCGGGCCTACGAAGGCTCGCGCGGGAGAGCCCAGGCGTGAGAACCAGCAACAATCGTGCCAGGCGGGGGGATGGCGATTGCTGCGGCTGCTTGGCCCACCCCGTTCAAGGCATGCATGCATGCATGCATGCATGCATGCATGCAAGCATTCGCTCGTTCATTCATTCGTTCATTCATTCATGGCATGCATGCATGTAAGCATTCATTCATTCGCTTTACATGTCAAGCGAGAGACGCTGTCGCGCGCGTAGAGTGTGCGGAGGTGCACGCGTGTGTGCGCGTAGAGAGGTATAATGTAAATCGGCCCGGAGGCAGCACCGCCCTTCAGGAACAGGAGCGGCGTCGTCATCACCAGTGGCAGCACTGCTCTGCACTGCACTGCACCGTTCAACATCATAGGTCTCAGGCAGGCAGGCAGACAGGCAACCACTTGAACCAGTAGCCGACAAAAAGCTAGCCAGCCAGACGGCCAGCGGCAGCCAGACCGGAGCTGACTGTGATCTGAGGGCAGGACGAACTCATTTCATGGTCAGGCGGGCGCGGGCGATACTTCCCTGGAGGACGTGATGCGATTGATGGTGACGGTCAGTCCTCTGGGCTGACGAGAGTGAAATTATCGAGAGGGCCGACGAAAGCCCTTGCTTGGTTTTAGCGGAATGGAGGAGAGGCCAACGCGAGAAGAAGGTTTGACGGTGTTTTTGCCGCATCGATGTGAGTGATGTGACGCTTTTAGGCGACCAGCTAGGGCTAGACCTAGTACGTACGTGTGCATGCCGATTGCGCCAATTCTTCTTAACATTCTGAAAGTCCTAAAAATTCCAGTGTGCATGTAGGCCATGAGAACGTGCCATTGATGACCTCTCTCACATTAATCTCACACACCAAGTTCCGCTTACTACTGGCCAGGTCTGTCCTGGCAGTCGAAGGCCGCCACGAAACACGCACAGTAATAAGCGAAAGACTCTCTATTCTCTCGCCATGAATAATCAACTCTAGCCTGCCAGCTGCCACGATGACGTGGTTCTTCCATTAAGCCGACGTGCTAGTTGCAAGCTAGGCTTGGGTTAGGGCTGTTTGGTTGCGCAAAAGTCTCCATCGTCTTTGCGCTTTTTCTTTCTCAGCTGGACTAAAGTATAATTCACAAGTCGCCAGATCTCAATTGACAACGTGGGGAGCGCCATGAGCGAGCCAGCCGTCATCAGCAGCGCGGAGGAGAGCGCGGAGGGGAGCGCGGCGTCGACGCCAGCAGCAACGGCAACGTCGCCAGCGTCAAAGCCAGCAGGCAGGACTGAAGGCGCTGCCTACATCAAAGGAGCAGCCGAAGAAGACAGCGACGACGTCGCCGGCGCCAAAGCTGCAACCAAGCCAACGAACGAACCGTCGGCGAAGACCACCATGGCCACGACAAATTCCCCGCCTACGGCATCGGAACAACAGGCCTCACCGAATGCGGCAAATGCCGCTGCAGGTGCCACCGCCGCAAAGGACAGTGCGCTCATCACTGACGAAGTCAAGGAGTCTGTGCGGCTCCTCAAGGCAAACTGTGTCAAGGAGAACCTCACGTTGCGGAACGATTTTGAGGCCGTGCGTCTTGTCATCGCGTGCGAGGGTGACCAACGCAAGATGTTGCATCGCATCAAGCTGATTCGCGAGCTTGAAAAGGAGTACGAAGTCGACCAAATTACGATTGAGGAGGCTGTTGATATTTCAGAGGAAAAGATGCCAGGTGGAGTCATGGTACCTCTCGGAGAAGATCGTGAGGGCAGGCTTGTCATCTACAATTCTGTATCCAACTACTATCCGTCTAAAATGCTCAAGGACAAGAAGCTTCTCCAGGCAGGGACTGTGACGTTCATCGCAACCCTTCAGTCATCTGCCGTGAATCTCGAGGAGGTTGATTCGGGCTTCGTTTTTCTCATGAACTGCAAGGGCATCTCCATGAAAAATTTTTCTCTCAGCTTTGAGCAAAAATTCAGCTGGATGTATCAAAATGGGTATCCCATTCGCCTGCGCAAGATTATTTTCTTCAACGCCAACAAGCTCACGCGCACTTTCATCAAGATGTGCAAGGTCTTTTTAACCCGCAAGATGCAAGAGCGTATTGAGATTATCAACGATGCTGAGGCAATTCAACGTCTCATTGCCCCCGAAAATCTCCCTGCCTTTGACGGCCTCGGCACGCTCTCTGGAGAGCAAGCCCTCGCAAACTTTCTCAAGCGTCAAAACGACTTTCTCGCCTTTGAGTCCTCATTTACACTCGAATGAAAAGGTTCTCCAATGTTGTTTTTCTTTCTTTCTTTCTCTTTCTGTTTGATTGATCACTGACGCTGTGTATACTTAGCCTAGCCACCCCTACCGCAATGTGGTCAAAGTAATGTGACCGAGGACTTGTCGAAGACCTCGGTACATTTTCGTGGTTTCTCGCCCTGCAGGCCTGCAACACTACAAAGATATTTTTTTCATTTGCTTTCGAACAAGAACAATGAAAGAAGAAACAGGGCGACTCTGACGGTGAGTCGAGCCGTGGCCGACGCCTTGAGAGATCGAATAACGCTAGAGACGAAGCGCTCGCGCGGCCGTAAAGGACTGCGCAGAGACGCTGCGCTGGCGGCCGACGAGATGCGACTGCACGTCAAGGTCGTAGAGGGCCTGGACCTGCTGCGTTCACCGCTGGACCGCTGCGGACCTTATGGCGAGGCCACGGGCAACGGCGGCGGCGATGGCGCCGAGGCTGGGCCCTCGACGCCGGGAGGGAGCCCTGGAAGAGACGCAGGTGCTGCTCAGAGCACGTCTCCGCTGTCGCCAAATTCGCCTGGCACCACGCGCGGCTCGAACTTTGCAAAGCGCAGCGTATCGAGCAGCAATGTCATGAGTAACAGCGGAAATGCAAATGGCAAGTCCGGGGCCATGTCATCCATGCGCAGATTTGCCATGACGCGAATGCGAGGCCCGCTACTGGGTCGTAGCGGCCACCACCGTCGCCCAAGCGCGACGGTGGTTCAGACCGGCAAGCCGTTTGTGCGTCTCAAGCTCAAAGAAGAGGAACAGACCACCACGATCGGCGAGGACGCCGGTCGCTGGAAATGGAACGAGGAGTTTATCTTTGATGTCTCCGGTCTCTGGGAAGATGGTGAGGCTCCTTCCGACGAAAACCAGCCAGTTCTTGATATCGAGGTTCGCGACTCTGTAAAGTGCCAATGCTATGGCTTTATACGTATTCCCCTCGAGAGGCTTTCGGGCTCCGGCCTCGTCGAACAATGGTATCAGCTGCAACGACCGCCGCGTAGTGCCGCAGACGATGAGGCCGACGCGGTTCTCATTGCTTCCGCAATGGCCAACCAGTATCTCATGGAGTCTGACCTCGCTGGCGCCGCATCCGCTCCAACAAGCCCAAATGTCGATGAGCCCGCGACAAATTCCAGTTCGAGCGATGGAGGGCGCGCCCCGCAATCGTCTGATGCGGCCAGCGTCTCTGCATCCACATCCACCTCTGCGACGGACCGAGACCTCGAGTCCTGCGGCGTGCTTTTCCTCAGTCTTCACTTTGAAAACGAAGTGGACGAGCTCGCAACGCAAAAGGCTCACGGAAAACATCATGCTGAGAATCTCGATGACGCCGCAAGCGTTGGCTCGGCAGCAATCAGCGGCTCCAGTGTCTCGTCGCGAGCGTCCTCGCCACGGCGCCATAGTTCCACGCGCGCAAGCCGCCCCGACGGCAGCGGGCAGGTTGCCTCGGCGCTCTCCCCGACTCAGCAACGTGGGTCGCGGTCACGCCATATTCCCGTTCGTCTTGCTGACTATGTAGTGCTTGCGCGCTTCCCCAAACAAGCCCGCGAGCCGGAGCTTGCCGAGCGGTACCCTTCTCATGATCACCACGATCTCGGTTTGCCTGTCAAGCTCGAGTGGTTCATCTTTGCCTTTGGTAAAAAGGCAGAGGCTTTCATCTCTTCGAGCGAACACACGGTCATGGGCGCCTCGGTGGACATTTTCGCATTCGTGCATGCGCCACGGGGAGTTGCCATGTTTGGCTATTGTCTCATGTATCATGAAAAGGACAGCGGCACCGCAGCCTGCATATGTATCCTGAGCCGACTTAACACGGGCGACATGTTTCGCGACGTTCTCCTCGAGCTCCACGAAGCATGCCTGCGTGCCGCGCAAGACTCAACAGAGCATGAACAGAAGACTCGCGAACGACTTGCACACCGCCTCGTGCACGATATTCCCATGCCTTTGCCCGGCGAGCTGCGCATCGAGTTCAACCTTGATGTTGCATCGTCTCAAATCTTTCATTGCGAGCTACCGCCGCTCGGGACCCCGCCGCGTCTCACCTTTTCCGAGGGCCTGGAGTTTCTCGTGCAGAAACTCGGTATTCAACTCCTCGTCTCGCTTTGGGGCGCCATGCTTCTCGAAACCAAACTGATCATGCATTCGCGGAAGCAACGCGAGCTCTCCATCACGGGCGAAACCCTCTTGGCGCTTTTGTATCCTTTTCGCTGGCACCACACGTACATTTCCGTCCTCCCCCCGCAGCTCACCGAGTGTCTCGAGGCGCCTTTTCCCTTCGTCCTCGGGCTGCACTCTGACCTCGTCGAGAATCGGGACAAGATTCTCGATCACGAGCTAGACCACGCGCTCATTCTTGATCTCGATCGGGGCATTGTGCGCAAAGGCGCGGCACTTCACATCGAACCTTTGCCCCGCGCCGAGGCGCGTCGCCTCGAGCGCATGCTCGCTCATGCTGTGAACCTCAATCCCTGCGCGCTCGATGATCCTGCAGACCCGCTAGGAGACTGGGAGGAGGATTGCAAGCCGCTCGTGCGACTCGCACCCAAAACCACGCAGCAGGCGCAACTCTGCTTTTTAGAGTGTATTTGCCAGATGCTCCAGGGCTATCGCGAATGTCTGTTCTTTCTCAACGAAAGCATGCCCGTGTTTAACACGCCCAAATTTCTCGAACGACGCGCTGCCGAGGCCCCCTTTTTCTCCCACCTTTTGGAGACCCAGGCGTTCGAAAATTTCAAGGAAATCCAGCACTCAAAATGGCTCGAAACATTTCACGCCTACTTTTTCAGAGTAAGAATTCGCAACCGCAACAAGGAGCAGTACCTCTCGCTGGCAAATCAGAAGCGCGTTATGCAGGAGCGCCGTCGCGCCGCCGCGGCGGACCCGGACAATCGCGATTTCGACGGTCGGCTTCGCTCGCATACCATCCCGCCAAATGAGGTTGCGCTTAAACGCCGCGACGCTCGCAATGAAAACGCGATTGCCTCGGGATTACGTCGTCGCGCACCGGGCAACCATGCTCCGGGTCTTGACCCACTCCCACTCGAGCTTGCTGAAGACGATGACCCCGCCGAGGCAGGCGGTGGCGGCGGAGCCTTATCTCAACAACATGGAGGCTCAGCACGCAGACTGTGGAGCCCGCCCCCGATTTCACAAGTGATTCACTGCATCATGTCTGAGGACGATCCGCAAGGCAAGGCTTCGTCCCTCGAAGTTGGAATCGTCGCGTCCGAGGTCGGCGCGGACGCAGATGCGCTCGCTGACGCCCTTCGCGACCTCAAAATAGTCACGGGAACCCAGAATTTTCACGAACATGGCTTTGATGCTTTACAGCAGTTCAGCGATGTGGGCGGAGACTCGATGGACTCGGACGGCGAGCCCACCCTCGGTTCAGACGCAAGTATGCGACAGCGCTCTCGATCGCGCTCGCGGAGTGACAGCGCGGCGCGCAAAGGTCTCAGTGCATACGAACCCAACTACGCGCGGGAGCGCTCGAAACGCGATCGACGCATTGAGCTTGCACTTCAGGAATGCATCACTCGCATCTTCCTCAACAAAGCTGTCGACAAGGATCAGCTCGACAAGTGCGGCACGGCCTTTATGACGTCCAAACACGCGCGCGATCTCTTCGTGCTCATTCTCTATCAACCGCAGCATCGCTCCGTGTCGAACTACAACTATGCCTACGGATCTAGGGGCCGTGGCCTTCGCGAGGACGCCTTTTTCGCGCTCGTCAAGCTGTGCTGCGAGCTTTTGGAGGCCTGTTATCGCCGCGAGGATTACCAGAATGCCCGCCAAATGCTCGACGTCTCCCAGTCCTACTATCTCGACCGCTCGGCCCCGGTCTTGCCGCTCGGGGCCAATGAGCTGAATCGCTCGCCTCTCTCGCCCAACGAGACGATCCTTTCTCCCGTCACTGGCATGCCGCGGCGAGGCTCCATTGATGCTTTCGGAAACCCTACTGCGCCTGTCCCACCCGAGGACTACCTGGATTCGCACCTGCGTGGTCTCGAGCTGTGGAAGAGCCTTTTGTTTTGGGAAGACGCCTTTGCAGAGACGCTGGCGTTGGAGATGCGCAAGCGCCAACGTTCGCTCACCATGGGTGCAAGCACTGCCTTGCACGAGATTGCGCCCTCTGGCTCACTTCGCGCGGACGCCTTAACTGGGAACTCCAGCCCTGTCATGGATCTCTCAGGCTCGGCACGGAACCGCACCGAACGCCATGCTTCTCTGGGCGGGCCTTCGCTGCAGACACCGGCCTCTGCCGCCAAACCAGTGACGTCGGACTCCTCTTTTGGCAGAGTGCGCAGGATGACGGCCCCGGCTGCAGAGAGCAGTAGTCCACAATCCTCCTTTTCCTCGCACCATGTGCGAGGTGGATCTTCAAGTTTGCAGGATGTAATTGAAACTGGCGTTAGCCAAGATACCCTTTTTGAGCTGACGTCCACCATGGTCCATCAAATGATCCGCATTGGTGCTCCTGAAGACAAGGCAAAAGCCCTCGTGAGTCGGGTGGTTTCGCAACATGGTTTGAACGAGGAGCACGAGGACACCTTGTACACGCTCATTTCCAATGTATCCCGTGCTGTCGAGGTCTCTCAGTCCATCAGCTTTCACGATATCTAGGCCTAGCAAGCACACATGAGTAACGAACAGTTTGAAAAAAAATCACAAGCACACATGCGTTGCTGTGGCTTTTCATGACCTTTGTGTCATCGCACCATCACGATCTATCTCTCTTTGTGTGAAAATTCGTATACACATGAGGAAGCGAGCAAGCACTAACAGTAGGCAAGCATTGTGGCACCAAGCAAACAGGCAGATAAATGCATGTCAAATCTTTGTGCATGCTGATAGCAGGACGATTTGTGAAAGCAGACACTCGTATCTGTCCTGCTTGTCGAGCTTCGTGCTATAATTGTTTTTTTTTTTTCCTGAGGTGGTGAGAAAGAAAAGAAATCAAGTAGGAAATTTTCACAATCGTAAAACCGTTTTCGCGATGGAGCGGCGAACATTGACGCGCAAGCCCGCGGCGCAGACGCGGCGGACTCGCGCGACAGCGGAAGACATCTTGCGTTGGCTACGTATTGACGAGGCAAACGCCGCAGCTGCGGTTGCAGGCGAGGCGAGAGGTGACACGAATGGCATCACCTACGTGCCGCGTGGGGCTTTTGCGGCAGACGCGCGCTTGGGCAAGAGCGAGGTGTCCTTCTTGCAGCGCGGCGCAAAAGCTGCTGACGTTCTGACATGGATGTCGTGTAATCTGCGCGATGCAGACGAGGTGCTTCGCTTGAAGCGAAACGCCCAAGTTCTACTCGCAACAGCCGCCGACCCTCGTCGAGCGTCGAGCACTTCTCAGGTTTCGTCATCCATGAGCAACGAACACACAGAAGATATTGACACAGAAGCACACAAACTCGAGAGCGACATCGCGGAACTCCTCGCAGCCCTTGAGACGGAAGAGGATTGCCAATTGTCGGCAGAAAAGGAAATCGAGACTCTTGTCCACGAGGCCATGACTCTCGAGTCCATGACGCAAGCGGGCTGGCATCGCCATCAGGAGATTTCCAAGCTTTCGCGCCTTCTCGCAGCGCCCTCAGCGCCAGTCGGGGTAATTGGCGAGAAGCAATCTGCATTGGAATTTGTTGAGGGCCTTTGCTCACAGCACGCTCGACTACTTTCCGAGGTCCCCGCAGGCTCTGTTGCAGTGTCCAAGAGCGAGCGCGCTGCTAACGCATCGAGCGAGCACAACGCAGACCTTGATCCAGCCTGTAGCCCACAATCGTCGGAGGGTTCGGGTCCCGAGGTGAGCGACGATAATGTGGGCACTTTCCCATCTCGCCCGTCTCCGACACTCGCCGCGTCTGAGCTTGTTCTCGCAAACCAGCTTGAGGCCGTGCTGGAACTTGGCGCGGAGCGACGGCGCCTTATCGCTTCGCTTGGAAAAACAAGCGCAAGCCAGCCTAGCCCGGGAGACTTGAAACCCGCGGGTCTTTCGGCGGCACTCGCAGAGGCACATGCACGTCTCTCGAAACTCGAAGACGAGCGTGCAAAGCTGCAGCGAGCCTTTTTCGACACGCACACTGCGCAAGCCCAGTACAATGATGCCCTTGATTTCCTGTCGACGAGCCCGGCGCAGGCAAATGCGCTGGCAAAGGCTGCCAAGACGGCTCACAAGACTGTAAATGGCACATCACAAGATGCGGGCGCGCTGGCACATAACGAGCTGGTCAACTACCTGCGTGCGTTGGAGAGCGCCGCGGCACAAGGTCGAAATCTTTTGAACGCTACCTCATGCCTTGAATCGACGGCAGTTGTTCCGCCGCCTTCCCAGTCCAGGCCACTGGGCGCAGGTTCGCCACGCCGTGATTGCAATGGTTCATTTGGCCTTAAAGCAGCCGAGGCCGAAAGGCGTGCGAGACAAATTAATCGCGAGGGCCTTGGCCGTCTTCGCGCGAGTCGCAGCGCGCTTTCGACGGAACGCACACAACAGGAGCTTCAAGGTGCACAAAGTATCGCAGATCATTTACGCCAACTATCAGCAGAGGCAGAGCACATTCAGACGCACCATCTGCAAAGGACCCGCCAAGCCATTGACGACGCAGCAGAGGCCATTAATACGTGGTGGGATCAGCCGGCAAGAGCCAGTCTCTCCCGATCGGAACGTTTGGATTCGAGCGATTCGAGTGATCGCCCTCGAGAGCTCTCGTATTGAAGAGCAGAGAAATTATGAAGCTATCTTGATAAAATCGGAGACGAAGCCTTCCGGTGAAGCGTGAGAAAACCAGCGCTTTTTAGAAATAGTCGTCCGAGTCGCGGGAGCGCTTCTTGAAGGAACGGGGTCTGCGGGATTTGCCAAAGAAGTCGTCGTAGCTATTGTTGTTGTTGTTGTTGTAGTCGTTACGAAATCCGTTTGACTTGGTCTTGCGCCCAAAGACGGGGTTTCTCTTGGCGTCATAACGCTGCTCACGCTTGCGACTGTCTCTACGGAATGAATCACCGCCAGAGCGCCGCGGGGGCATCAGCACGCTGGGTACCTCTCCGTCCACGGCGGTGCAGTCCGGGTGCGACAGGAGATGGCTTGCAACAGCTGGGTTGACGTCAATAAAGACGGACTTGCGATCACGCGAGACAGCGGCAAGCATCACCGCCCCCCGGCCGGGAGTGACAGAACGCACGAGGTTCGCGTCGCCGGTCTCCGCCATTGAAGCCTGGACAATCTCCTCCATTACCCGCCGCAGCCGAACAAAGTTGATTTTGTTCGAGGTGCCGGCGGCACGAGCGTACTCCTCGCCCTGCAGCTCCAAGGTCACCTGATCCGCGTCTCCAGAGAGCGCAGAGACATTGAAAGTGTTCGAGGAACGCCCCGACACGGCAAGCACCTTGGCCACCATGGCCACAGCTTGCTCCTGAGTGACGAGACCATCTTGCGCCGCTTCTGCAACCATGTCCTCGGCGAGGTCGTTAAAGGACGCGATGTCGTACGCCGTCACGGCCTCGATTTTCTCAGCAAGGTCAGACGAGGCTGCAGACATGAGAGCGTGCGAGCCAGGCACGGCATGGCGCATGAACTTGATACCCACAAGCTTCTCCAAGTCGCCCAGATCGCGCTCCTCGCGGTGGTTAAACATGACAATGTTGCGGCCAGAACGGCCGGCGCGGCCCGTGCGGCCCGTACGGTGCACAAAGGAGTCCTTGTCCGAGGGAATGGAAAAGTGGATGACGAGATCAACCTGAGGAATGTCAAGGCCACGGGCGGCCACATCGGTGGCTACCATGCACTGCACGCGCCCATCCCGGAAGGCTTTGAGCGTCGATTCGCGAAGCGTTTGCGACATGTCGCCGTGCATAGCGACGGACTTGATGCCAACATCGGCCAGCTCGTTGCTGGTCGCAACTTCATTGCACATGGCTTTAGTGGAGCAAAACACGAGGGCGCGCTTTGGCTCGCTACCCTTGCAGTAAAGCGACAGCACGTTCGCAAGAGCTTTGGAGCGATGCGGTCCGTTGATCTTGATCGCTTGCATCTCGATCGAGTCCGGAATCTTGGCATTGTCGTCGCCGACGAGGTCGATAAGCTTGCCATTGTTGAGATGCTTGCGCGCAACATGACGGATCTCCGGCGCCACGGTGGCGGAGAAAAGAAGATTCTGGCGCTCCGCCTTTGGGGGCATGTATTCGTAAATTTCGTCAATTTGGTCCTTGAAGCCGACCTTGAGCATTTCGTCTGCCTCATCGAGGATGGCGAAGCGAATCATACTAAGATCCAAGCGGCCGTTCTGCAAGTGGTCATAGATGCGGCCGGGGGTGCCGATTACAACATCGACAGGCTTGGACAGATCCCGAATCTGGGGACCGATATCTGCGCCACCGTATACGGAAATGCATCGCAGCGAGGGAGCCACCTTTTCGAACTCGACCTGCACTTGCTTGGCGAGCTCGCGGGTGGGCGCCATAACAATCGCACTCGGAGTTCCTTTTGGCTTACGCGACGATGGCTGCGAGAGCAGTGCGTTAATGACAGGGAGACCAAACGCCAGCGTCTTGCCGGACCCGGTTCGCGAGCGGACAATCATGTCTTCGCCGGCGCTCACGGCATTAAATGTGCGCATCTGCACGGGGAAAAGGTGTTCAATTCCCTGTTTGCGGAGCGAGTTCTTCAAGGACGGGTGTAGATCGAACTCTGAAATGCTGTCCGACTCGTCGTCCATCTTGAAAGCATTTTTCTTCACGATCTCGAGATCGTCGGTTTGGCTAGGTTCGTCATTCTCCTCCTCGAAGTCTCTGCTAAAGCGCGCAAGCGGGGCACGAGAGTTTTGCCTCTTTCCTGGTGCCCCACGTTTGGGGGCCTCCTCGAGCTCGTCTTCGAAGAGGTCATCGAACTGGCTCAGCGACAGGCGTTGCGACCCGTACTGGTGGTCACGCGGTTCTGGGACGGACGCCTTTGTCCTCATCGCCAGCAGCACGCGTCCATTGCTGGGTCCGCGGAGGCCCAGTTCTGCGCCCTGCGGCGCCGCCCATCTGCTCGCCTGCGCCACGAGCTGCGTCTTCCCGGCCGTCGTCGCAGCGCGCGTGCGTCGCGCGAGTGAGGCCGCTCTCATCATCATCATCCTCGGCGCTCGAGCCGCCCTCGCCCGTCCGTCTGCGCGCCCCGCCTCCTCCCCGCGAGCCCTCAGGAAAGCCCGCCTGCGCCGTCTGCCCGGCGTCCCGCTCCCGGCCGCAGCGAGCGAGCGAGCGCGCTGCAGCAGCTGCTGGCGGCTGTCTGGCTGGCTGGCTGGCTGGCTGGCTGGGGGTCTGCTGCCGCTGCTTCGCCGGACACTTCTCCCGCTTCTCGCTGCTTCTCGCTGCTGCTTCTCGCTGCGGCTTCTTCTTCTTCTTGCCGCTGCTGCTGCTTTTCTTGCGTCTCGCTCGCTGCTCCCGCTCGTCTTGCCTTGCTTTCTCCGGGGCCTGCCTCCTCCCCGGTTCCCTGCGAATGACTGGCTCCGGCCTCTGCGCGCGCGCAAGTGCGGAATCGGAAATTCCGCACTTGCGGCCGCCGCTTGCGGAGGTTGCGCCGCCGGCCTCGGCCGCGTATACTCTACTTGCGCGCGCCCCGGGCTTCCCTCCCTCCCTCCCTCCCTCCTGCCCTCCTCTCGACCGCGGCGCCGCGCAGACGGATACATGCAGGCATGATGCATACAGACGAAGAAAGGCGCATAGCCTGCGCGCGGTACGAGCGCGGCGGCGCGCGAGCGGCAGCGGCAGCGCGGAGGCGAGGCGAGGCGACGCGAGGTGATCCGCGGGCGAGCAGTCGGCCGGCTGGGTGCCGACGACGACAACGGTTGAGGAGGAGGAGGAGGAGAAGCGCCAAGGGCGGGCTGTTGCTTTCTAATTGAAGATGGCGGAGACCCCGACGGCGAGCGAGGACAAGGAGCAGCAGCAGCAGCAGCAGCAGCAAGAGCAGCAGCAGGAACAGGATCAGGCAGAGGAACAGGAACAAGCAGAGGAACAGGATGAATCCGCACGAGAAGAAGAAGTGGGCATCGTGAGGTTCGTGAGCGCCGACAGGCCTGGGTTCACAGGAACACTGAAAATGAGATACAGAGACTTTATCGTGCGCGAAGTGGGTCTCGACGGCAAAGTGGCGCAGCTTACTACTCAGGATATTCCCGAGGATGACGAGGGATCCAATGGCGAGAACAACAAGGCAAAGGATTCAGGCTCTGACCCTGCCCAGGAAGAAGCACAGCGTCGAGCTGCTGGTCTTGCCGCTCTCGAGGCCCTCGTCGGCGCCGAGGCATGCAAAGAGGTTCAGACCTTGCTCGAGGAAACCCCCTTGCAAAGTCATGTTCGCTTGCCTGCCAGCACAGAAAAGTCCAAGCGTACGGAAATCCACCAGTGCGTGCGCAAGTTTTTTGCGCCAGATCTCATCACCGACACAGTCTCTGACGGCGACGGCACGAACGCCGCGTCGAAGAACATTGTGCGGGTCATTCGTGCAGATGCTGCAGATATTGCCGGCAATGGGGACAACGGGCGAAAGCGTAGCGCCTCGCGCGGCGATCCTCGCGACAGGAATAGTGGTCAGAAGCGACCTCGTGTTGTGGAGCGCTGGCCCGTCGACAGACTTCCCTTTGTGTCATTCATTCTGCACAAGGAGAATCTTGAGGCGGGCGCCGTCATTGCGCACCTTGCCTTTCACCTGAACGTGCCCTCGCAGCGCATTGGATTCGCAGGCAATAAGGACAAGCGCGCAATTACTGTGCAAAGGATGACAGTTCATCATCGGACTCCAGAGGCCATTCGTCACGCCGCAGAGCAGCCCCCCAAGGGCCGCAAGGCTCCTCAGATCGCCGTGGGCAACTTTGAGTTCGTTGACAAGGGTTTGAGCTTGGGTGACCAGCTTGGTAACGAGTTTGAGCTCACGATGCGAGACGTCAAGATGGCCACCGCAGACCACGTCACCCCGAGTCCTTCGACGGACGCCTCGCGCGCGGCCCAGGCTGCCATTGAGGAGAACATCCAGCTATGGGCGCAGCATGGTTTTCTCAATTACTTTGGGATGCAAAGGTTTGGAACCTATGCGACCTCAACGCACACCGTTGGTGCGTGCGTGCTCCGTGGCGACTTTCAGCGCGCCGTTCGCCTCTTATTTGAGCCCTCGGGGAATAGCCCTGCCTTTGAAGCTGCCGCAGCGAAGTTTGTGCAGACGTGCGCCTTCAACAAGATCCTGGTTAGCGCGCGGGGAAACACGGCTGCAATTCGATCCATTGTGCATCACATTGACAAGGACCGAAAGAAGCGAGGCATCACCGAGCCCAAGTCTGTTGAGTCTCTCGACTCCCGGACGCTACAGGGGGCGTTTTCACGCATTCCGCATCATCTCCGCCAGCTCTACGTTCATGCTTACCAGGCGTACGTGTTCAACCAGCTTGTCACCAAGCGTGTCGATGCTCATGGGGCGGGAGCCGTGGTCGCGGGCGATCTCGTGTGCAAACGTACCTTGGAAGAAAGCATCGACGAAGACAAGATTCGCATTGCTTCGCAGGATGATGTTGACGCGGGTACGTACTCCATGGAGGATGTCTTGCTTCCCGTCCCGGGAACCAAGACCAAGCTTTATCCTTCGCACACGGTCGACAAGACCGCTTGCGAGGCCATCATGGCAGGCGATGGCGTCTCTCTGGAAGGTATGCAAAAGTCTGCTGGTAAGCTCGCTCCCCAGGGAACCTACCGCTACATGCTCGTGAAGCCGCGCGACGTGTCGCACCGTTGGTTGTACTATACGGACGACGATGCCAGCGCGGACTTTCTGCAGACGGACTTGGATCGTCTTAAAGATCTCAAAGATCAAGAGGCTGCGTTTCGAACTCCGACCCCTGAGGCCAAGCACACGGCACTGGTCTTGCGATTCAAGCTTGGGACATCGTGCTATGCAACCATGGGTCTGCGTGAGCTCACCAAGGCTGCAACGGACCGCGCTTCCACCGTCCCGGCCTCTGCCCCCAAGTCCCCCGCGGCCTGATCCGATAAACGCAAGCTGCGAGCACGCTGCTTAGTCGGCGTGTATCTGATGAAGCCTCTGTGCAAAACCGCTTCTCCCGCGCCTCTTACCTTTTTGAATTTTGAAAAAGCGAACTTTTCGTGCCGTGCCGTGGCGTGGCGTGGCGTGACTCGCTGCATTGAGCTCTTGCTGGGCCGCCGTGGAGACGTCAACCGCGCTGCTCTTGAAGAGGTAGTAGGGGTTCGATGACTATGAAGAGCACCTGTGCCAAGCCGCGCGTCTGGGTAGACACGGCGAGTCTTGGCGCGGAGAGCGACGATGCGGAGGACTTTGGCCCCGCGGGCCCGCTTGCTGACGCCGATGCGGTCAAAGCGAAGCTGCGCGAGCTTCGCGCGCGAGTTTTGGACTGCAAAGAGGGCTTGGACTGCGCCGCAGATGTCATTCGCAAAGCCCAAGAGTCCCCGGACGCGCACTTGGATCGGGATGCGATTAAGGCCGAGATTGAAGAGGTGAAGCGCATACGTGCTCAGCTGCAAACAGATGCCAGGCTTCAGCACGAACGGGCGCACGCCGCGCTGAAGGAGGCACTCGAGACAGCAAAGGCCTCCGTTGCTGAGACGGCCGCCAAGTACGCCAAGGAATTTGAAAAGCTTCTCCGTGACATGAAGTAATTTTTTGAAGTTTTTGAAGAAAGAAAATTTGGCTGGCGTGGGCTGTAACTGCACCGAAAGGATTCTTCAACGCAAGCATGCTAAGAGTTTACGTAGCCTGTTATGTTAGACTACGCGTAGCTGCAGCAACCAAAACAGCAACCAAAACTTCTTGGAAAGCGGGCAAGATCGCAATGTGACACATAATCATGGCGCCATTCGTCTTGCATAGGGGCCCAGATGCTACCATTTTTCCACGCCATCTCGGCCTTCTCCGCTTTGATCTCCACTCCAGCACGCGCAGGTCTAAGAGACGTTTTACAAACAAAACAAAAAAGTAAAATGCCACGAAGACGAGGATCGGTTGTGCGCCTCGCTATATTTATGTCATCCTTCCTATTGCAAGAGTGTCAATCACCTCACTACATCAACATGTCCATCATCCCTTCTCTGTCTCCTCCTCTCCTTGCTTTCCAGTCCAGCAGCCCCAACATGCCGCAGTATTGTTTTGGGTGGTGTATGTCGTGCGACGATCATCATCAAACAAAGATCAAGACGAGTTGAGCGAGGTGCAAAAATGCAAGTTGCTGTGTAAACTTGCACTCTTTCAGAGTCGCGCGCAGCGCCTGCGGCCACAGGTAGCACGCGCAGCAGCGAAGCGAGGATCATGCTCTCGGCTCGCAGCGTGGTGCGAGGACGAGTCGGCGCGACACTGGATGTGAGCCTCGGTCTCGGTGCATGGGGTGCAGGACGAGCTCCGGGGCAAGAGCTCGGCCCTTTGCTGCAAGAGAAACCGAGACAGAACAAGGCGGTGGCGACGCAACAGTGCTTCGCGCGACAGCGACACGGGACTTTGCTGCAGGCGCGGGGCTTTCTCGATACCCCCTTTCCCTCCACTCTAGATAAACCGGGCGTCAAAGATGAATTCCAGGTGTTTGTATACAACAGTGACGGGCACTTCAAGCGCGAACTTATGACCAAGACCGGGCTTTTGCACGCGACAAAGCTCAATGCCAGAGACTTGATTCACCTCGACTCTGGATATCATCGCCGCCACCGACCAATATTAATGGTAAGACCCGAATCAATCTTGGTCAGTCTCGCTCACGTTCGTGCCGTAATTTGCCGTGACACTGTGCATCTGCTGCATCCGGAGCAGCCCAAGATACAAAGGTTCGCTGGCAAGCTGGCCCAATTCCTCAGGGGCGAACGTACCCCGTTCCCACCATATGTCTTTCTTGGCGCCTCGCGACAGAGCCTCAATTGGCGCGAAGACATCGCCGCAGATGTCTCGTCAACATCAGAGGAGGGCGCCCAGCTCCCCTTTGAATTGCGCGCTCTAGAGGGCGTATTGAGTCACCTTTGCAGCACGTACTATAATCGCACGCGTCTTCTCTCGCCCTTGGTAAAGAGCGTTTTGCATACTCTGAGCTCCAGACCCGTTGATCCCGAGGTCCTGCACCAGCTGCTACCGATGAAAGACACGCTGTCCCAGTTCGAGATTGAGACGACGCTCACGCGCAACGTGCTCACAGAGGTTCTCCACAACGAGGAAGACATGCTCGCAATGTTGTTGAGTGAAACGTATGCCAACTCCGGCGTCTTACCAAAGCGAGAGCGCCACGAGACTGTGGAGCTTCTTCTGGAAAACTACTGCTCGCAGCTCATCGATATCTCGCAAGAGGCATACTATCTACGTAAACGCGTCGAGTCTACGCAAAGTATTATCGAACTGCGACTCGATACGTACCGGAACAACATGCTGAGGGTTAGCATCAACATCGCCTTGGCCTCGTGCGCACTCTCGCTCGGGACAGCGATATCTGGCATTTTTGGCGCCAATCTCGTCAACCACCTCGAAGACCACCCTACAGCGTTTTATTGGCTTGTGCTCTTCTCATCCGTCTCTGTTTGCGGTGTATTCTTTGGCATGAGGCGTAAAATCCCAGAAGGCCAAGCAGGCGGCAACCTCGACTCGATCTTCATCCACCTCGAGGAGATCCAGCAGATCCTCAGTGTGGCTCGCTCGCGCAGACGAACGGGGATGCGCAGTCTGACGCGAGCTGAGCTCAAGGCGATGCTCCAAAAAATTGCTGGCGTCAATATATCCGAGGAAGATCTCACCATCATCTGGAAGACTTTTGACCTCGACAAAGACGGTACGATAGAGCCCGGGGAGATTGACAAAGCCATTCTTTCTTCTGCAAAGGGCGAGCATCGAGATTCTTTCATCTCCGTGTAGGTAGACGTCAAAGGCTTGTCTCGACGTCTTTCTTCTTTTCTTCTCTTCTTCTTTCTTTCTCTACTTTGCCCTTCTCTTTTCTCCCTTTCCCTCTTCCTCCTCCTCTTTTTCCTCCTCTTTTCGCCGGGCCCTCCTCCATAGATTCTGCCAGGTCCAAAATCTCTTCTCGAGCTTGATCGAGAGCGAGATCGTGACCGCACGTTCGAGATGACGGAAGCCTCTTTGATAAGAGGCTGCAAAGGCTCGCTGCCGAATAGACCTTCGAAAAACCTGGTCGGCACACCAAGCCAACCATTGCCGAACGGAGCGTTGTAGCAAGTGCCTCTGTGCGAGCACGCTGGCGCGTTGTGACTGCCCAGCTAGTAATCTCCGCGCACGCGCATAATCACGCAAACGATCGAAAGCCTTCGCTGCACCTTTATGCCGAACGTGGGTTTGTCCGATGCGCATGCTCGTTCGTACAATGCGTTCATATTCCGCGCGGGCGCGCCACGTGCAGAATCGAGCTCGGAGACGATATTGCTGCATGTGGCGCACCGCACGTTGGGTCTGAAGCAGCTCTGTTCGCCCCTTGAGCTGTTGGGCTTGGACGATTCCCACCTTGAGCGCATGTGACGCGCGATCGTGCGGAGATTGGGCATCCACGCGACAGATGCTCAACAGATGGTCTGACAAGAGCTCTTTCAGTTCCGCGCTCTTTACTTTAGTTTTCAAGTCTTGCATGACATTAGCGAGATGATGTGCGCTTCGTCGCGAGCTGGCCAAAGACCAGAGCAGGCTTGCCGCCTGCGCTTTGGAGATCCATCCTCTATTTTGCTCATCGTACATTTGCCATAAAAAGCCGCGTACACTTTCATTTGACTCCGAACTTGCGCCATGCAAAATGACAAGGGCAACAACCAGCTCGCGAAGGTCCACGACATGTCGCGATTCGCTTACAAGTGCTGCAAAGATTTCTCGAAGTAACCTTGAGAGTTGCTGGCCATGAATCGCATGTTCACCAACTCTGACGCCAAGAAGTGTCCCTGCGAGTGCGGTGAAGCGTGCTTCGTCGACCTCGGCACTTGCCGCAGCCGCGGTAGCCATCCACCGCCACCGAAGGTCGCGGACTGCACCTGGCCTTGCCAGCAGATATGCCGCACGAAAGAGCTTCCAACGTTCCCATGGTGGAGCACGTTGACGTTGTTGAGGCATCAGTGTCTTTCTCGTGACTTTCTTTCGAATGTATCGGGCATCGTGCAGCGCACGATGCCGGTCTATTCTTGCGGCGTCGGGCTTCTTCGTCCGGGTCATCGTCCCAAAAACGATTATGACAATTACGGGCTATAAAACGGAGGAAAAAAAGCTGGTCATAACGGCTAGGTTTTGTTGGGCAAGCATGAAATTGTAGTACATACAATGCCTGCCGCCATGGGGACGTCAAGTATGGCAGACTCGCTCCCACGGACGCACCTGGCGGGGTGGGAGCTAGCTCGCGACGCTCGACAAAAAGGAATAAAAATAAGCGCGTAGCTTTGCTGTTTGCGAGGAGCTTGCAGTGTTTGCGTGGCGCAAATGCAGGGCCGAAGGCGTTCTGTATTTGCTGGGGTTGGAGGTATGGTTGCCTCCTCAAGACCAGAAAAGAAGAAAGAGCCCGCGTGCATTGGTAGCTCTGCTGGCACCGACGAACGCGAAGAGCTTCACCGTACGAGTGTGCCAGAGTTCGAACACGTCGCATATGCTGGAGCAACGGGGCTCCTGACGCCAGAACCAGCAACAAAGCACGTGGACCACCAGCACGTTGCCATAACACAACAACAGCAACAACAGCAGCAGCAACAGCAGCAACAACAACAACAACAACAACAACAACAACAACAACAACAACAACAACAACAACAACAACAACAACATCAACATCAACAACAACAACAACAACAACAACAGGCTGATGGTGTTGATTGGTCATCCTTTCCTTTATTTCCTCTTGAGCAAATCAACATGCTGAATAATGATGATTTAGTCCGTACAGAAGAGGCACTTGCGGAACTCATGGCGAGTATGTCATCCGCTTCGCAGGGCGGGAGCGAAGTGGCACTCTTGGAATACGCGCGACGAGAGCAACGCGAAATTACACGTCGTCTCGAAGCCTTGGAGGCTTCTGAGCGCGTCTCACGAATGTTGTGTAGCGGCCACGTCCCAGCTATTGCGGAGCTTAACATTGTTTCGGGCGGGACGTCGGAAGACCTTCAGGCCAAACTCAAACTTAAACCTGAAGGAGAACCCGGCACTCACGAAAAAGATGAGGTAAGCTCTTCGAGGACAACCAAGAGCTGCACGAGCCACACGAGTATACTTGCTTCCTCCTATGAAAGGGATTGTGATGCGCAAGTCGAAGAAATCAGTCATGTCGAGAGTTCTGCTTTTGAATCTGACTCGCGAGATCTAAAGTCTGGCATAAAGAGTCCGGAGTGTCTAAGGGCAGCTGACAATCAAAGAAGCCGAGAGATTGTCGCGCGAGAGCCCAAAGATCATGAGCTCAAGGTGTCTGATCAAGCAGAGGACGGGAAAGAGGCCAACGCTTATCTTGCAGCGAAAAAAATGACTCAGGCAGCCCGACGGGCCACTATTGCGGAAGCCAAAACCTTTGTCGTCTTTTCGGAGTCTTCTCGCAGAGAAAAACGGCTGCGGCAGGAAGAGCAGCGCGCTCGCATGCTTGCCAGGGCACGTGCAAAAATGAAAAAGAAGCGGCGCGAAGAGAAGCGCAAACATCTTGAAAAGCTCCAGGAAGCACGGGAGCGCTTGAAAGAACGCGAGGCCTCTCGAGCGCGGTGGGAGCGTGAAAGACAGGAACGCGTGGCTCGCGCCGAGGCCTTGGCTCGTGAGATGCGTCAACGGAAAAAGGTCGACTCGGGTCTCTCACATGAAAATCAGAGCTACGCACAAAGCACGAGTGATGTCAAGTTTGATCCCCAAAACCCCAGGAGGCGGAGGGCGGAAGAAGAAGAGGAGGAGGACGAGGACGTCGTGGCGCTTGAAGAGGCCATTGAGGAGGAAAAGGCTGCAAATGAAAACGAACAAGACTCCTCTCGTGTCCTTGGGAATTTACGGGCGAGTCTTGTATCCGAACGTGAGATCGATGCAGAATCAGACGGGGACGACTCCGCGTCTGCGATTTCTGGACAGTTCGACGACTCGGGCGGTACTGGAGAGAAAGAGCATGGATCCGACCATTTTGTGGACAAAGAGGATGATGCTCTCGGTAGATCTATCACGCCGCCACAGGCTACAGCAGAGTCAAAAGAACCTCTTGATGATTGGGGGGTCAATGAAGACTTCTCGGGGCTCAAAATCTCTCTAGATCAGAACAAAACGGAAAATAATGCGCCTGAACAGCAGCAACGTGCCTCGGCAAAATTCGAACGTGCGCCAGATTCTCCAGCATCACTTTCCAATGGAGTGCATACCTATCCTTTCTCTCCCGGACGCCTCGATCAAATCTCACCTGTTTCGGCGATCGCGAGCAGCCCAGTCAAGATTTCGTCGACGGAAGCTGCTGGCGCCGCTGACGCCAAGGCTCACGTCTCGCCGGCATCAGAGACAGCACAGGAACCTCCCTTGTCACGAGCTCCAGAAAGGCTTGACGTGACGGATACGTTTTCTCCTCGGCCAAGTCGACAAAGAATCAGGTCTCGTCGAAGAGAAGACACTCAAGAGAGTCTCTCGCAGAACCTGCCAAGCGCGAGGTCGACTCGGTCGCAGGGACAGCAAAGTGCTCGGTCTACTCTTTCGCAAAAGGAGGCCTTGCTTGATCAGCTGAAACAGGATATGGCAAACGTGAGACACGACATGGAAATTGATCTCTCTGCTTTTGCAGTGTCCATCGATGACGACGAGAATGACGAGGAAGAGGAAAACGACTGCGCCACAGTTTGCGTCGAGACAGCAGAGGAAAAAGAGAGAACGAAGCAACGCTCCCGGCAGGCGCGAGGCAAAGCCCTCTCCACACCGAAATCTCTTCGTGTGACGAAGCGAGGCTCGACGGAAAATACAAGCAAAAAACCTTGTGGCACACGTTCCGTTCGCTCGGCATCTTCAGATGGAGCTCTTAAAGATCATGAGGGTGCTTCTGGAACAGGGTCCCAAGATTCAACACCTCTAAGAGCAAGGCGCTCGCCACGGGTAGAGGAAACGGGGAACAAGGAGAGCAAGGAGGAGCCAGCGAACAATTCCGAGGTCAAGGTTGTTGATGCTGCTGCTGCTGATGATGATGGTGCGAGTTTGATTCCCGAGCAAACTGAATGCCAGCGTGTTCTTGAGGGTTTGGGTGGACTTGTGGTGGATTACTCTGATCATTTTACTTGCTTTGGCGATATTTTCAGTGTTTACGCATCTCAAGATCTCCGCAAGGCAAACAGGGCGCAGGTACTTAGCGACGTTCTTGCGCATACCATTGAAAATTTCTCTCAGACAAACAAGGCTCTTGCGCTCGAACTATGCCCAGAAGATTCGACGCAATGGCTCGAGATGAGCGCAGACCGTTTTTTCCGCGTTCTATCCAAGTCGCGGCACGAAGTATTCAATATCGTACGAGATGCCGGGCTCAAACTGGACACGTTAGGGGTTGAGGACAGCGTAAGTCTCGTGGAGAGCAAGTTACGCGAATCCACAGGTGAAATGAGCAGGAAGGTCGCTCTCACAGCTCGCACGCCAATGACACTGCTCCCACAATGGGCTGGCGCTGTGTGGAACTTGCTCTGGACCTGGAGCAAGCCAAAAATTAATCGCGAGACACTATTGCGCTGGCAGCGCGTCAATCATTTTCGCACTGCACGCACATTGACACGGAAAGACCTGCTTAAAAAAGAGCTGCAGCGTTACCGAAGCATGAGCAAATTTCTCTCGCACGAGTTTGAACTTTTGCCAGACACTTTTATCTTGCCCAAGGAGTATCTCCAATTTGTCGATGCTTTCGCAAAGTATGGAGAGCAAGAACCTGACGGCAATTTTTGGATTATGAAACCTGTGGGCTTATCACGCGGCCGCGGCATTTCGCTCGTTTCCGACATTGGGGATGTTTGCTACGGTCAAAGCGTGATCATTCAACGTTATGTGTCAAACCCAATGCTTCTGGACGGCTACAAGTTTGACTTGCGCATATATGTTTTGGTCACTTCATTTCAACCGCTGGAAGCATGGATCTACGATGAAGGATTTGTGCGAGTTTGTACGCACAAGTACTCTTCCGCCTCCATCGATATCCACAACCTCTTTATTCATCTGACCAACAGCTCCATTCAGAAGATGGGGCCAAACGGCGCAGGGACCAAAGCGACGGCAGCTTCAATTTCTCGGCACCAGGCCGAGATTGACGAGGCGGGCGGCACCAAGCTGAGCTTGTCTTATTTATGGCGGCGCCTCGGCGCACAAGGGCTTGATGTGGAGAAAATCCAGTCGGCAATCAAGCAGCTCATACTCAAGAGTCTTGTGTGTTGCGACCAAAGCATGGACAATGATCCCAATAGCTTTGAGCTCTTTGGCTACGATGTTCTTTTGGACGAAAACGTGCGACCATGGCTCATCGAGGTCAACTCGAGCCCGTCTCTGGCGCAAGAGAATCAGCTCGACAGTAAAATCAAGCGTAAGCTCATTGCGGACACTCTGCGGCTCGTCAATCCTATGAGTTTTGACCGCGCCGTGTTGCTTGAAGTTTTGCAACGCAGACAAGCTGAGATGACGCATAGCCGCCTCCGACCCTTTAAACAGTCGACGTCGTCGCGGGAGTCGGAGCGCCAGCGGCTCAATCGCGAGCTCACCGCGATTTTCCGTGGGCGGCGGCCACGCAGCCTCGGTGAAGAGCCAGAGGAGCGAGGAGGCTACCGTCTGCTGTGTCCAAATACCCCAGAGCATGAATCTATTAAACGCATCCTTAGGCAGGAACGGGGCGTCAAAATCGCGGCTGTTAAGCGACAAGGCGCTAGTGGGCAAAACGCAAAGTCCACGGCTGTCGGACTAGGATCCCGTGGGCTCGAGTACCTCGCCGAAGGCTGCAATGTCAAGCTTTGAAAAACGAACGCGCAAATATCCTTGAGCAAGTCCATGAATAGTATCATCTTTTCACGCCATCGTTGGTCTCATCTTCTGGACTTGATGTCCTCGCGTGCCTCAGAAGAGGAGCAAGAAGTCATTCGGGATCTCGCGGCATGTGTCTTGTCGATCCATTTTCAGCTCAGAAGAACCAAAAGCGCGCGCGTTTATCCGCCCCAGTCCCCTCTTCTGCGCCGATCACTACGGCGTGGCATGGCGTGCAGCGCGGCGAGTAGGACGGTCCTCGTGGCGGTGCAGTGCGAACCATGGCATGCTCCTCGCAGTCGGGAGGGAGGAGAGGCTGCACGCGGGACTGAAGCACGCAGTCCCGGCGCGGCACTTGGTTGGCTGCCCCAGAGCACCATCGCGCGCGCGGGCGCAGCGAGCGGGCGGGCGGGCGGGCGGGCCAGCGAGGAGCGGGAGGCGCGCGGGCGGCGCACGCGCTGGTGCAGCGCGCGCGGGGAGATGCCGGGCGCTGTGAGCGCGGTGCGGTGCGCCTGGCGCGACTGGTCCGAGTGGACCGAGGTCTTCGGGGCCATCTTTGGCGCAGACGGCGAAGACTGCCCGTGCGTGCCGCGTCGAGGCGCGGCCGGCGTACCTGGCGGCGCGGACGAGCGCGTACATCAGTGGCGCGGGGCAGCTGATAAACTCGAAGAATGGGTCTTGCGCACAGGCACGGATGGCGTACCGCCTCGGGTCTTGGCGACCCTCGAGGTCCTCCAGGCGATTCTCCTGGACCACGAGGGACCTTCCTCGACAAGGCAGAGTCGTCTGGCATATGCGATGGCAGTCGTTCGCGGGGTCAACTTTGTCGTTGACCCGTTGCAGAAAGGTCAATATGCGCAATCGATCTTGGAACTCGCCTCCAAAGCGGAGTTGCCTCGTTGGCTGGTAGACGTGCGCCACACGGCCACGCACGATAACGTTCTCCCGTCTCTGGAGATGCTTCGTCTCGCGATCGATGCGCTCATGCAATGGTTGCTCGAGAATTACTGGGCTGCACAGGCCAGGAAAATTGCAGACGCAAGGAAAGGCGCTGCCGAGATTGGCCGACGAACGCGACAGACTCTCGAAAAGCTCTCTGCTCTCATTGCCGAAGCCGGGGATGATCCAGACTATGATGAGATTGACGAGACGGTCGACAGTATCACTGTCGACGTGCCGGGGCGGTTCGTCGAGACAGAAGTGATCCCCGCGCTCTGTGCAACCTTGCTTGACATCGACGACCGCCTCGATTCGAAAAAGACATTGAACCGATTCCTTCTCTGGGAGCGCGTCTTGGCAGGCATTAGCGATGGAACGCGAAACGGGTTTGCTGGTTCCCTGATTGCAGAGCTCTGCAGTGCGATATGCACCCCGGGTTCGTCGGCGACCAAAAAGCAAAAGGAGCGCGCTCTGCGCTGGGCGACGTATCTCTTGAGTCGGCGCTGGCACGGCCTCTCTGACGACTCTCTCGCTGGCGTCACCGAGGAGGGGCGCTGCATGATGGACGTTCATCCTCTTCGATGGTCCAAGACTGAGATGGACGATATGCTGAGCCCCGCGCCCGCACGAGTGCAGGACCGAGTGGGTCTGTTGCCTGCGCTTCGCTTCGCCATGCTGGAGGCAGATACATGGTCGCAACGCCTCGTTGGAGTTCTCCTTCCTGCTTTGGTGGGCGAAGCCTTCGAGGCCAAAGAAGCTGCAGTGATTAAGGCAGTTTCGCTGCTGCGTCTTAAATTTGGCAAGGCGGCCCCGGCGCTTCGTCATGCAGCCAACGCAAACCCTCCATTGCCGTCTCTCGAGGATCTTGAGCGCGCCTTTCTCTCGTCCGGCGAGAGTGACCCGTTCTCCGATGTACATAGTAAGGCCGCCGGGAATGCGGGCGACAGCGACGCTGAGGAGGATGGCACTTTGAATGAAAGTGAAGAGACGGTCCGCGCTCGTGAAGACGCAATGCTGGCCCAACAAGATGCGGAGCGACAGGCAGATCTCGACGACATCCTGACACGCGCGCGCAAAAGACTACGCGCCCAATGAGCACTGCATTACATTGCTCTACACTGCATTGCATTTTTTCATTGCTTTGCATCCCATAATACTGCACTGCACTGTACTCCACTGCACCGCAAAAGACAAACCCGGCCAATTAAAAAAAAAACAAGCAATAGGCCTAAAGAGAAGCAGTTTCGATCCTTGCCCCGAGAGTTTTCGCCTGGCCAAGGCCACGCATCTACTTTTTCCTTGAAGAGATGATGAGTCTAGACACTTACTTACTGGGCCTAGGCCCAACCCACTTCCAGTTTTGGGGGAGGGCTGGGACAGAGGCGACTTGTCCTCAACGAACACTTGTGCTGCTGGTGTTGAAAATAGCAGGCATAGTCAATCTCGAGCGGCGCTGTTCGAGAGAATTGAAGAGCGGGGCGAGGCGCGGCGCGGCGCGGCGGGGCGGGGCGGGCAGGCGAGCGAGGAGAAGAAGGAAGGAGAGAGACCTGTCTGTCCGTATGCTTGCTCGCCCACTAGTGCTCGTGCAACTTCAAAACTGTCCGTGTCTTGCTCCCTTGCGCTGTGCTACATTTGCATCGATAGGGACACTCACTCGTTCATTCGTACGCACGAAGAACGTGCACGATTGCGCATGTTCGTTCCTTCGCAAAAGGATCGGTCTCAGCGCGTGGCCTTTCGCAGAGATGCAGGGACCAAAACCGCGCAAGAGCACAATAGAAAGGAGCTGCAAGAGGAAGAGCACAGCGTGCCCGTAGACATTTTGACGCGCGAAGATGTCGTTCGAAAAGCCCTGTCAAGAGCAGCCCCAGGGCTCGTGACGGCTTCACAGTTGCGTCTTGCAATGCAGGTTCCTGGCACTTCAACGCGAAGAGGACCATCACGAGCAGGCGCAAAGCCAGCATCGGGCGGAATCACAGTGCCAAATGGACCAGAGGATGCCAGACGAGATCAAGCCCGGATTCTTGCTTTTCGCAGACAAGAACGACGTCTTCGCGACGCACTCTACGCTAACATGGCAAGCATTGAGCGCGGACTTAACCAGCGCGCCCGGGCAGCCGAGGTCATCCATCAGGGCATGGAATTGTACATTAAAAGACGCCTGCGTCGCGGCTTGCGCGCTTGGCAGGACTTTGTCGACCACCAGCGACGCCGCGAGGCTGATGAGCGTCGCAAAATTCGTGCCTTGCTCCTCAAGTGGTCAGCGCTTCGCATGCGAAGCGTTCTCTGTCGCTGGAAGTCGCAGATTGACCGAAAACGAAAAGCTGAACGAGCTGCAATGGTGGCCGCAGCCTCGCTTGTCCAGCGCGTCTGGCGTGGCCATCTTGCTCTAGATCGCGTTGCAAAGATGAGGCTCGCGCAGAATCGCGAGCGAAAACTTACCCTTACTCTTGCCTACGCTTTGCGGCGCACGACATGGGCAAAGCGTACCCAAGACGAACTCGAGGAGTACGCTCGGGAACGAGCTAAATGGCTGGCCGAAAACCCTCCAAGCCCAGAAAAAAAATCAAGGCGCCGACTCAAGCGACGTAAGAAGCCACGCAAAAAGAGACCACTTTCGCCGCTCCCAGTCCCGGAGTCCTCGGACGAGGATACCTGCTCGATCTCGACGGAAATCGCAGTCCAAGAGGCTGGTGACGCAATGAATCGAATCATGGAGGTCCTCGAGGAGAACGAGCGGAGGGAAAGGCAAGCAGCCGAGGCTTTAGCCGCAGCACGCGCTGCTGCGCTAGCAGAGCAATCGTTACGTTGCATCATGCAGGAGCTTTGCGAGGCTGTCGAAACGAGCGTTGAGTGCGAACGTGCTCTTGCAAGGGTTCTCGGCGCAGTAGAAATACGACATGAGCGCGCACGAACCATTCAGCATTGGATTCGAGGCCGTTTTGAACGCTCTCGATTCCTTCGTCTTCGCGCCAGCGCAATTCGCGTCGAGACCGCATGGCGCTCAGCACGCGCTGCGCGAGCCTACCGGGCGATGGTGCGTCGAGTCACTGTGCTGCAGGCTTTTTTCCGAGGATGCCTAGCGCGTATGCGCCTAGCTACGGCGCATACAAACGCACTCCTTCTGCAATGTTGGATACGAAAACAGCTTGCAATCAAATATTTGCAGAAACTGCGTCGTGAAAAGAAGGATATGGAATTGCGTATTGCGCGAGAGCGGGTGATGGAAGCCAAAAAGCAGCGACGCCGAAATGCTGCAGCGATCAAGATTCAAGCTGCTGCTCGCGGCTATCGAGCTAGGAAAAGGTGGGCCGCTCAGCGGGTAGGCTCGAAACGTATCCAGGCGCTTGTGCGGGGATTTCTGGCGCGATGTGTTATTGCAAGACTTCATGCTCGCGCTGTGGACATTCAAAGAGTTCTTCGTGGCGCTTGGGGGCGGCGTCGTGCGCAATCCCGGCTTGCAGCACTGGTGCAGATACAGGCCTTTTCGAGACGTTGCGTCGTGCGCCTATGGGTCGCTCGCCTCCATGCGAACGCGACGACCATACAATGCGCGTATAGAAGTGCCAAAGCTCGGTATGCTGCACATCTTAGACGCACCATTCAGCAAGGCGAGGCAGAGCATTACGGCTGCACAGAGCTGCAAAGACTGTGGCGAGGCGTGCGAACACGAGCTAACATTGCTTCACGGAAACGAAGTGAGGCCGAGGCTCGTGTGCGCGAGGAATATCAAACAGCGTACAAGAGCGAACGTCTCCAAGAAGCCTGGAAGCGTGCATTGAAGGAGCAACTTGAAGGCGAGAAGGATGTGAGCGCATTTTGCAAAGAGCGCTCGGAAGAGCATGTAGAATTGATCGAGCTGCGCACGAAAGAGCAAGACAGGGCGGATCAAGAGCTCGCCTCCTGGCAGCGCATTGCGCCCGAGGTGGACGGCGCAATTGATGGCAGCGACATCTACTTTTACCACTCAGGTTATGGCGCCAGTCAGTGGGAAGCGCCGGAGGGATTTTACGCGCCAGAGTGGGATGCTCAGCGAAAAGCGTATTGGAGCGAGCCACCAGACCCCAACGAGCTTCGGGCTCTCAACGCCGGCTGGATGCGCATTCCTTCACAGGATCGTCGCCGCGTGGAGTACTACAATACCTGGACGGGCGAGCTGAGCCGTGTCATGCCCGAGGGCTTTCAAGAGACGCGCATGTACGGAGGAGGCGCGGAGTCGGACCCTCTCAAAGGAGGAGACTGTTTAATTGAAGACGTGTTTGACGCAGACGATGACCTTTTGCGCGAGGATGAGGTCATTGAGAGTATTCTCTTGTGTACCCTGTGTCGTGTCGCGCAGGCAGACCGACGCTGCAAAGTGTGCGGGCCTCGTCTTCCCTACTGTTTCCCTTGCTTTTTGACTTCCCACACGTTTGGAACGTGGCGAGTGCACGAGACAGAAATCATCAAGGATGCGGATGAAGATATGGAACTTGAGCGCTGGGAGGAGCCCGCCAAGGTTCTTCCGGAGGAGGATGTGGCCCAATGCACGGAGTGCCGTTTCGCCGAAGCGACCTTAATTTGCGATCAGTGTGGGGACCAAATGTGCCGTCCGTGTTTCGACGAGCTGCATGCAAAGGGGGCTCGCAAGGAGCACACGTGGACGGAATTTCATGGTTTTCGCTGGGAAGAGTACTTTAACGAAGAGACAAATCAGCCTCAGTATTTTAACACTGAGACCAAGGAATTTACGGATGAGTGTCCACTCGAGCTCATGTTTGGCCCGGATCGGCACGAGTATCTGCAACGCACGGCCAAGGAGAAGAAAGCTGCGGCTGAGGCGCAGCGGCTCGCCGAGTTGACCGAGGAGGTAGAGATGCTCAAGGAGTTCCGAGAAAAGTCGATTGCGAAGGATTTGGAGCTTTTGAAGCTTCAAGAAGAGCACAATCGGGCGAAGTCGAAGACGCGCAAGCTCGCCAAATTCATCGCACCGTCTCTGGTGAATGATGATGTAATTGAGGACAAGAAGCTTGAGAAGCCAAAACCCAAAAAGACTGCAGAGGAGCTCGAGGAGGAAGCGACCCTGCGTGCAATTCGAGAGCGCCGCAAGACACGGCGCACGCAGGGTATCTTTGGCGGCGGAAGGCGCAGCAAGCTTGCTCGCGAAATGAGTCAAGACCCAGCTTACCTAAAAAAGCTTCTCAACGGCAAAAAATGACACGTTTGCTTGGTATAATAATGAATGTATGAAAGTCGATTCTGTGTTTGATGCATTTTGCGAAAGAGTTTGAAAAATGTCTTGGAGGTCTTTTTTAAAAGATGAAGCTTAATCAAGACCTAATCATCGATTTGTCACTAGCCCTCCCCTCGGCAAGCTCGAGCTTCGTAAGAATGAACGTCAAGCTCATCTTGCCTCAATTTGAAGGTTGGTTCTCAGAAAGTAGTTTTCATCACACACATGGGAGAAGACTCTGAACAAAGCTCTGCGCGACTGGGCCTCGTCACATTCAGCTTTGGAGTAAAGTAATGAGGTTTTACGTTGGATTGGGATTCGAATGTACTCACACGAAAAAGGCGAGAAGAATTTTGAAGAAAAAATGAGAACAAAAAAAAAGCGAATACGAGAATGTTTGGAATATTTCTATCCGAAGGCGCCCGTGCTCCCGGCCCGGGTGCAGGTGATGCTCACCTATTTTGCCATTGCAAAGACTGCGGATGCTGGATGAGGATCTTACTTGCGGCTTTTGGAAGCATTGCTCGCGGGCTTCTTCTTGCTGCCAGCATTACGCGACGCGGCCTTCTTCTGCTTGCGACTCAAGACAGAGGCATCTGTGAACCCATCGTCATCGACGGCAGCACCCTCCGTGGAGCGTGCGACTGCGGAGTAAAGCGCTTCTTCGTCCGCATCTGGATTCTTTTGCGCACGTGGATTGGCGGACTTCTCGCGTTGCATTGCCTCACAGAGAGCATCTGCCTGAGCTTGAACATCGGCGGGAATCGAATCGATGTCGAGCTTGGTTGTATAGAGATTCTCGTCAAAGGAGTTCGCGTGTACGCCAAGAGCCTCGTTTGCCTTGAATTGGTCCCAGTCGCCGGACGGTTCGTCGCCCAGACCTGCAGCTGCAGGAGCCTCCTTGGCATCTCCCTTCCACTTTTCAAGATTGCGTTCCCCACCCTTTGATTTCTCTTTCTTGGCTGGCTTTTTCTGTTGCTTTTGCTGCGGTACTTTCGACTTATTGGGTGCTTGCTTTTGCTGCTGCTGCTGCTGCGGTTGCTGCTTTTGCTTTTGCTGCTGCTGCTTTTGCTTTTGCTGCTGCTGTTGCTGCTGTGCAGCATTCTTTCGCGAAGTCACAAAGTCGGCAATCGCCTGCTGCACAGCAGGAGACCACGACTCCATGACAGCAGGGGTGATGCTGGCATCAAATTGGGCACCGGCATCAAGCAGTGTTCGAAGAACTTGCGGTTGATTGAATTTGCAGGCCCAAAGGAGCGCAGAGCTACCGTCAGCGGAGGCGGCATTCACCTGCGCGCCAGCGTGAACGAGGGCTTGAACAAGGTGAAGTTCGCCCTTGGCAGTTGCGACCATGAGCGGCGTGGCAAGTGTGGCGCTGTGCTGGTAATTGACTACCTGACTCAACGAAACTTCGCCCCTTCCATCACGGAAAGCATTGAGAAGCGCGCGAAGGAAGCCAAAGTGACCCTTGATTGCTGCCTCAATGGCTTGATCCAAACTTTCCGTAAGCTCTTCCGGCAACTCAGCGTCCTCCGCGCTTGCGATGGCGGAAGATGACGCAGCTTTTTTGTTGGCGCCCTGACTGGTGCCCAGATTGTCCAACTCCCTTTGGCAAGCGTCAGCATCAGACATTTTCCCGATATCCGAGTAAGCTTGGACGAGACGCTGCAAAAGAGGCGCTTCAAGCTTTCCTTTCGTAACAGGCGGGCAGGCCCGCACGGCCTGGAGCGCGGTATTGAGCTCCCCTATTGCGAGGCGTACGTCCCCAAGCTGAAGAAGGACAGACCCCATGCTAAAGCCCACGGAAGCCCGCCATGCCTGCTTTTCTGGATGCTCGGCGCAAAAGTCGATGCCCTGTTGCAGAACGGCCTTGGCCCCCTCCCAGTCCTTTGTTTTAATCTTCGCTTTGCCAGCCTCGATGATCGTTGAAAAGTTGGTCTCGGCTGCGTCATCTGATTGAAGCTGGATTTCGATTCCGTCTGCTTCGGCGGTGGCATTCTCCTCGTCAGGGCTCTGCCATCCAGTCGTTTCGGCAGCGCGCATATTTTTAAGTGTGAGTGCATGCAATGCGCTTCGTTTATCCTTTTGAGCCTTTTCCTCCTTTTCCGCTCGATACTGCATGGTCACAGCGCGCGTCGGGCTCAGGTATGGATCCTTTTGCACGAGAACCTTGTCGACGCCGCCCTGTTGTTGCTGGATATTGCGGAGGAACGAAAGGTCATCGTCGTCGTCGTCGCTTTCGTCGCTTCCGCCATTCTCTCCATTATCTGCGCTCGCAGGCGCTGCACCCTGCTGCAGCAGGATAACCTCGTCGTCGCTTTCGTCGCTCATGACGGCGGTTGCGGCTTCTTCTGGCTGGTGCTCTGATGCTGCAGCAGGAGCAGAATGCGGGCGAGCAAACTGCAAGCGACGCAAGCCGACGTGCGCGCAGTGCGTCCTCGAGATGGTGCCGCCGCGTCCGATTGTTGTCTCCTTGCGAGTCCGCCGCGCGTCTCTCCCTTCCCTTGCGTTCCTTTTGGCCCAGAACAGAAAAACAGAAAACAAAACTCGGCCAGACCGCCATTTTTAAGGCCTCTTTCCTCTCCTTTTTTAGCTTACCATCCACTCGTGAAGCGAACCAAAGCGGGGGTGCGTTTGCGCTTGCACCTCGCAGAGAGATCTCCTCCTGAGCCTCGAGAGCAAAGGGTCACAGCGCGAACGCTGAAGCCTCGTCACAGCGCCCGTGGACGTGCCCAAACAGAGCAGGGATTGGAGGCGAATCTCTGCAGCCGCGCGTCCAGCCTGGTGCATGCCGGGCTCGGCCTCAGTTGCTTGCTTTGTTCTAGAAGGGAGGAAGCAGGGTGGAAGGCGCTGCCGCGCCGAGGGGGGTCGGCGAGGCCTTTGGCGGTTCGCTGGACGAGCTGGCTGGCTGGCTCGAGGCAGAAGCCGTAGCCATCTCAAAGAAGAAAACAAACCCGCAACTCGAGCCGTGCTCGTCAAAGCCGCCGATCGCTGTCGAAGTCGTTGTCGTCGGCCACTTGAAAAGCTTGCGTTTTCTACTCCAACCCGTAGAAAGTACAAGAAGCGTCAAAGATGCCTCGTGAGAGAAGCGATCAGAGCAGCGGCTGGTCCAAGTCGAGCCTGCTAGGCGCCGCGGCCGTCGTTGCTCTTGCTGCCATTGGCGTGGCCCTAGTGGCTTCAGGCAAGAGCCAAGAATTTGGAGTCACCAGCAAACACTCGAACAATAGCACGAGCAAGACCACCTCAAGCAGCACCTCAAGCACAAGCGCCAATCCCAAGGGCACCTCCAGCGGTAATGGGAGCGCCAGCGGACGCAAGGAAAGCTCCCAATCCGAGAAGAAACATGGCGGCGATGAGACCTTGAAAAATCTATCGAAGCTCTACCACGAGTCTCGCAATGAGGATCCGCAAGTCGAGATCGTTCGGCAGCGGACTGTGGAGCTGAACAGCAAAGACATCCAGCGGCTCGGACTTGCGCCCAACTCCAGCTGGAAGGACTTTAATGAGGACGTGGACAAAATCACGGCCAAGGATGAGTCCGCCAAGGTGGTGTACATGATCCGACATGGCGAAGGCGATCACAACGCTGCGGAGCGCGAGTATGGAACGGAAAAGTGGGAAAACGAGATTGCCAAAACAGACGAATATCTTGACGCTTGCCTGAACGAGGTAGGCCGTGAGCAGGCTCAAAAGCTTCAGGAAGCCTTTGCCCAGGCCCGAAAGGACGGCCTCAAAGTAGACGCCATCATCGTCTCGCCTCTGACACGCGCCATCGAGACTGCCAAGATCGGGCTTGGTGACGATTGGGACAAGCTGCCGATTTATGCCGTGGAAATGTGCCGTGAGCGTTTTGGTAAGAACATGTGCGACAAGCGCAGATCTGTGACCGAGCTCAAGGAAAAGTTTCCCGAGATCAACTTTGACTACTTCATGGAATCCGAGGAAGATCCGTGGTTCACCCCTATCCGCGAGGCGGACGATCACATTGAGAAGCGCATCGCTTACTTTTTCAACTGGCTCGCGCAGACGCCGTGGAAGCACGTTGTCGTCGCCGGCCACTCCTCGTACATGGCCCACACCACCAAGGTCCTCAAGGCACCGTACCACTGGCCCGCGAACTGCGAGCTTGTTCCCGTAACGATTCACAAAAAGGACGCCCAGCCTTGAGGACCGTATATACAGCTTCTCTATGAGAACAAAGCATTTCTGGACCCCTAATTTATCCAAGAACAGTCTCTTTCTTTTTTCCAATGAAGTACTCGATCCGCGACGAAAAAAGTTCGCAGCTCTCCCTCCATATCTCGCCCGGGACAATAATCACAAGGTAATTTACTGTTAGGCCTGGACTTATTGTCAATCCATGCCTGATTTATCTTCGCCTTTCCCCCTTCATTGTTTCCACTGAGGCTGAAGTGGAATGGACGGTCTCTTTCTTCTTGAGACGTCTGGATGTAGTACCACTAAAGGCCCCAAGCGGCTTCCCAGCGAGCCGTTAGACCATTTTCATGCGTCATTAGGACATTGAGTGCTCGAGTAATAAAAGGCGCTGGGCCGCTCGTGCACGTGGCATCGGCGGCGTGGGACAGCACCGCCGAAGCGATTCAAGCAACGTCACGTTGCGCAGCACACCTGAAAACGGCGTGGCAGCATCGCGAGACTTGCGCTTGGTGCTGCCAAGCTCGCACTTCGGAGCCGCTGAAGTCTTCGTGCCTGCCGAGACCGTAAACGATGGAGGGGGACGCTTCGAGCAAAGGAGGTGGTGACGCGCAAGCAAAAGAAGAGGAGAAGGAGGAGACCGCTCTCGAGGACATTGAGACAGCTCACGACGTGCAGGCATTCGACGTGGACAAACAAGACCTCGAGGCGCCTGCGAATGACGCTGGTCCAGGCCCTGAGGCCCTGGTTCCGATTCTCGATTTGGCGCGTGTTCCATCAAAGAACGATCAGCACGAGAGTTCGAGTGCTATTGCGCAAACAACTGAAGCTTTAGAGATTATCGAAAATGCTGCCCCGCAGGAGAGTGAAGGTACTGATCTTAATCTGCAGGCAGGTCTCCACAAAGCTGTATTCAAGAGTGCAGAGGAGCAGCAGCCTGATGCCGACGCCATGAATCCCATCATGAAATCAAAATCGAGTTTTATAAAAACTGATGCAAACAGTAGTGCTGTCAATGAACTGGAAATGCAGGGTGAGAGCGAAAACACAGCTACCGAAGCAGTTGCCGTGAAGAGCAAGAATGGACGCAAGGCCAACTCTGAAACTCATTCGAGTTCGCAAAACGGGAATCCGTCCACTCCACAGCAGCAGCAGGAGAAGCAGCAGCAGCAGCAGCAGCAAGCGCCGGCTACTATTGCCCTTAAAAAAGGCGTATCGGCAATGGGAAGCGCTGTTGCCATGACTGAGCAAGAACGCAGGGACTTCGAGAGCAAACCCGGCATGATAGCGACTGATTCGATCAAGAGCGCAGAAGACCCCGTGGTGCAGGACAAAGCGAAGACTATTGCTGTGTCTGCTTCTGCTGCTGCCTCTGCATCGCTTGACTCCCAATCTTCCTCAAATGTAGCCTCAGCAGATGTTGTTGACCATCCACCGGCACATGAGACGGAAGCCAGTGAAGCGGATTCAAGTTTCGTCAAAGACGAAAGAGTTATGTCGCTGAAAACGCAATTGAAGCGACGACAGACTGATGTCGAGGAAGTGAGCAACTTTCTCGCGTCCGTGGAGAAGGAAGAAGAAGAGGAGCTCTTTGATACCCTTCGCGACGATGAAAAAGACTTGCGAGCAGCGTCGACGACGGAAATTCAATTTGACGCCAGCAAATTCGATGAGGTGCTCCGACGGACGAAAGAGCGCATCAGTGTGGCCGGAGCTGCAGATAGCCAGCACTTGTTGCAGTTTGATAATCTGAGCATGGAGAAAAAGCTGAAAATATCGAGCGTGCCCAAGGAGCAAGTGGCCGCGAGACTTGAACTGATCCGCAAGCGCCAGCGAGAGAACCGTGAAAAGGTGCGCAAATACTTTGAGGAGCGTGAAAATGACATTGTGGCACGCGAAAGGGCCGCGCGGGACCGGGTCGTGAAAACGCAATTCGAGCGCGAGCACAAGGTTGAGGCTGCGCGAGAGGCAATTAGCGCAAACCTGGCCAATCTCGAGCCTCGTCTTCGACGTGCCTTCATCCGGCGCGAAGAGTTCTTGCGAAAGACTCTGGCCAATCAGGACGCCAAAATAAGTGAGGTCTTTGGGGTTCTGCATAAAGACTATTCGTACGGTGCGCGCAAGCTCATCATCGACACCTCGCACAAGGTGCCCCAAAAAGTGGCAATCCGGGTTGATGTCCTGCGTGGAGTCAAGGACAAGCTTGCGCGCGGTAAGTACCAGCTAGGTATTTACGTTTTAGACGAGCTCGCAGGTGCTCGGATTCTCTTGAAAGATGACGTACCTGCCGGGAAAGCGCAGAATAGTCTGCTGGCAGAGAACAATGCTCTCGGGGACGTGGCGCGAACGCGGCAATTTAGTCATAACGGACGTTTTGACGCCTTTGAGGTAACAGTGCATGACTCCGTCATGGTCATGTGTCCTCCCCGACGCGGGACGAGGCGGTCGAACGTTTTTATTCTCGAGGTCTTTCGTTGCGCCGACCGAGATCCGACCGACATTCAGGCCATCGTGGGATGGACCGCGCTTCCCGTAATGGATGCTGACGGCGGACTGTGCCGTGGACGCTTCAAGTTGCCCATGCTGAAAGGCGCCTACAATGGCTCTTTTGACCGGTACCACAAGCTCGAGTCAGCTATGGCAAAGGACTTGGACCGCTGGCTTTGCAACTTGTACGTCCACGTGGAACCAGTGAATTCGCGCACGAGCGTGTCCCCAAATCTCGATCTCGGACTCATGAATCAGGACCTACAGGCCTCTGTAGATATGGACTTTGCGCAGAATTTTGAAAGCATGCAGGCGAACGAAATTTTGCAGGGGGGAGAAGGAACGTCTAAAAACGTCCAAGAAAGCACCGAAGCTTCTCGCGAGAGGACGCAAAGTGACATGCACGATGCCGCTGGCGACGCGAAGGAAGTACCCCACGATGATGCCACCGAGCCCGCGGAAACTAATGTGCTTGCCAAACCATCACTTATGCATCGTCTTCTTGGTCCTATCGCTTGGGTAAGAGGGGGATCGAAGCACAGCAGTTCTGGCAAGGCGGGTGCTGGGGTCACGCCGATCACTGCGTCGTTGCGGTCTCGAGAAGCGCGCAAGCGCGCGATGCGAACTGCTTCTTCTTTCACCAAGCCAACCAGCGAGGAGCTCGACGAGTATCAATACGCCTTGCATGCGGCGCCAGTCTCGAGAAAGGCTGCGATCATGCATCAGCTCACATACTTGAGCCAAGAGGCCATAAGTGCTTTGCAATTGCACCGGATGCGCGTAAACGAGGGTTGGATGCTACTCTTGCTCACCGCTGCTTCTTTCTATATTCGTATGTTTGCACACTACGGCGGGCAGTACGTGTACCTACGATCAGGTGGCTACGGCGCCGCATACTCGTTTCAAGTTCTTCCGTTCAAATGCGTCATCAAATTTGCCGATTCAGGCATGCCGCTGTATCATCTGGTGAATCTGGTCGTGGCCGGATCATTCGCTGTTTTGGTGGCATTTTCCTTCGTGGCGCTCGTGAGCCTTGTGCTGCAGTTACTCTTGGGCCGTCTTCCAGGTCTCTTGCACAAGTTCGTGCTCCTACTCGGGATCATGACGCTTCTGGACCCAATTATTACCATTTTAGTGGACGGAGCTGCGGGACAAATCTCGTGCGAGAGTTTCTGTGCATTCGGGAAGCATGCGAGCGACTGCTTCTGCTCCGATACGGAGTCGTGGCGTGTGATTTCGTACTTTTACGCGCATGAAGGATCGGTACTAAACGCGGTCTACCTCTTGTTGCTTGTCTACTCGACGATGCTTTGCATGGATAGTCTCGTCCTCGCATTGTACATGGTTTTTGTACATCGGGATGGTCGTTCTCATGACCTTTATCGGCGTCTCTTCGGTTCCGAGGGGGTGTTTTTCGTTCCAGACGACACGGAGGTCTCGTCGGTTTATGTCAATCAGCTCTGGCATCGATCGCTGCAATGGAAGGGCCCTCGTGGGTTGACAAGAGAAGTGTCGACATCGACACACAATGATCGTACGGATCTAGAGATCTTTGAGATCAGTCGGGACGGCTCTCGTGCTTTATGGAGAATCTTTACGCATTTGCCAAACGGCATGATGGTTGAGGAGCCGCGCGAGAGAAAATGAATTTGCTGATGGACAAAAATAACAGACCGCAGTACTTTTTTCTCTTTGAACCTTATCCTTCTTGTGCATCATCTTTCTCATGGAAAAAATCAAGCCAGACCCGGCGGTCAATCTCTGACTTTTGGTAGCTGGGTTATTTTTTTTAAAGTGAAAAAGAAGCCTGCGTTGAAGGCTTATAAACAAAACAAACAACGTCATACTTTAGATTTGGTCCTCCTTAGATCATCTCGGAGGAATTCTTCATAACAGCATCAACATCTTCTCGAGACGCGCCAGCCTGCATCATCCTCTGGCGAAGAACCTGGCTTTGGACATTTGCCGCCCACTTGCCATAATTATCAGTCATGAGGCTGAGAATATAGCCTTCATCCTCACCTTCCCCGGTGGCCTCGTCAGGAATCTCGGCTCCCAGCGCGCGAAGAGTTTTGTTGTTGAGGCGCTGCTTGGCCTCGGGAGAGGCCGGGTACTCTTTGGCGAGTTCATCAAAGAGGTCCTCCTCGCGGCCTTCGTATTCTTCGAGGAGGTCTGCGACCTCATCCACGCGCTCGGGTGCCATTTCAGTCAGAAAAGCGGTGAGAATTGCCGCATTAATCTGGTACGTCTCCTGCTGCTCGAGCGCGCGAGCCAGCTCACCCATCCAGAGAATGACCTCTTCGTCGTCGTCGTCGTCTTCGTCTTCGTCATCGTCATCGTCATCGTTCTCATCGTTATCGTCGTCAAGGTCGTCATTGTCAATGTCGTCATCAACGTCGTCGTCGATATTGTCGCCCTCATCGTCGTACTCATCGATGGCCAGTTTGCGTCCATCCCCTCCGTCATCGTTTGAGCTGGTTCCTCTCTTGGGAAGATGATTGTCGTCTGACGTGGCTGTCTCGACATTCTCGTCCTCGGATAATGCGCTGGAGCGTCTAGATTTCTGGCTCTGGCGCCGCAGATTGGAGAGACGCCGTGACACACGCTTGACGAGGGACTCGCGCTTGGAAGACGACTCTTCCTCTGGCGCTGGCGTAAGTGCCGGCTGGTCTCCGCTGTCGCTGGCGTCGAGACCTCGAGCACTTCGTTCCTGCTCGCGAAGCTTTTTCAGCTCGTTTGCTCGCAGCGTCAGGTTGTACCTTGCGGCGCGCGCCTTGGCGACTTGGCCGCCCTTGCCCTCTTCCCGCCGCTTGCGCTCGTCGTCCTTGATCTTACGCTGGTGCGCCGCAAAGCTCTCCGGCGTGGCCGTCGAGACCACCTCGAAGTACGGCATCCTGCTCTTGCTCCTCGTGCGCACGAACGCGCAGGGCGCGCAGCTCCCTGCCTTCGCGTCGCGTTTGTGCCTTGCTTGCGTGCGCCTGTGCCTTGCGCCTTTGCCCGCTCGCTCGCAAGAACGAGCGCGCTGGCTGCCAGCAGGGGAGAGGGAGGGAGGGAGGGAGGGAGTTCGTCCGGCACGCGCTCGGATTGATGTTCGTAGGAGGTCCTAGTCGTCTCGTAGGACAGCTCATGCTTTGGCACATCAAAACACACTGACGGGCGTATGAATGCACTGCATTGCATTGCGCAGTGGAAACGAACTGCTATGCCATACAAGGCTGTTGCCGCGGTCTCTCCTTTCACGAAAAGTCCCTCATAACCTGGGAGACCATGGACATGAGGCCTTTGGCGGCTCGATCAGACTCGTCTTCGGCCCGCACATCGCCAGCGGCACCTCGTCCACCGTACTCGAGAGCTTGGAACTGATCCGAGACGGCGTCGCCAAAATCCATGCGGTTAAGCACTGTCTCGATGTTGTCCATGAGCTGCTTGTCTTTCCGAGTTGGACGTGCACGAATGCCGGTCTTTGGAGCTGGCCGGGTCGACCGAGGCTGCTCCGATTTCCGTCCGCAAGGTGCCGCCGCCACAGGGTCTTTGACCTTTTGCTTGGAGGAAGATGTCTGTCGCGTCAAACGAAGAAGCGCCTCCTCCGACGGGTCATCCATGGTGTCAGCTGTGTGCGCAGTGAGCGGGTGCTGCAGCGCAAAACGTAGAGCAGTTGTGGCCGTACCTACGAGCGCAGGATTGTGTTTTGGTGCTCTTCGTGACCTCGGCTTGTCGCTGGTCTGGAAAAGATCGAGCTGAGCTCGCAATTCCAGTGTGCTCGTTCCCGTTGTGAAGAGCGAGGCGTCCGGGACACCACTCTCCTGTCTCAAAGCTGTCTCTTGGTCTTTTTCTTCTTGTCGGCCCACATTCCTGCCACCACCCAAGGATCTTAGCTGCCTATTTTGCGAAGCCTCGGGCTGCGCGTAGCCCGCACCCTCAAAGAGTGAGGGCTCCGTAAGAAAGACGCTCTCCGGGCCCTGCTCTTCCTGGAAACTGTGAGCGTCATCGGTGTCTTCTCTCCCCTGACCAGCGTGATGTTGGTATGTTGTATCGCCGTACTTGCGATCAGCGTCATTTTCGTGCGTCGGAAGAAAGCTTGCCTCCTCTCGGCTGCCGCTATTGCTATTACTTTTGTGGTTGTTGTTACTGTTACTTTTATGCAACGATTGAGCGCCTTGATCATTGGGCAAGGTGTCAATCAGCATCTGACTATTGTCTTCGAGCAATTTCCTCCCGCGTTCTTTCCACTCGCGAGGATTCAACATGCGCACTTCGGCGATTTTCGTGACTTTGAATCCCCTATAGAGCCCGCGGATCTTGGAAGCTGAATGGCCTGTTCCAACGTTATCGAAACTTGGTGCGTCCGTGACAACATTAATTACATCGCGTCCTTCGAAGCGTGATTCCGCCGGAAGAGCGTCCGCGGTATGCTCTTGTATCGGATCTCTGCGCGTACCGCGTGTCTCACTTGAGGACACGCTCGTGCGTCGCGTCACAGCTGTGATTGGATTGTTGTATAGCAGAACCTGCACGAGTTCCGGAAGCTCGGCGAGTGGGGCCAAGTCATCGTGGGTACTGATGTCGTTGCCCACGAGACTGAGCCATTCGAGCGCGGGGAAGTCGAGATTCTCTGGGAACGAAGACACCTTGTTGTTGCTTAGATCCAGTTCCCGAAGCCGAGGAGCCTCCGAGAGGTACCCGAGACTATCAGAATCTGCAATACGGTTATTATTGAGCATGAGAAGCTCGAGATGCACAAACGCGCACATATTGTCAGGAAGGGAGCCAAGCCGATTGCTTGTCAGATCAAGCTCGCGAAGACGCTCAAGAGCAGCGAGCTGACCCACCGCCGCTGATGTGAGGGCATTGAACGAGAGATCGAGAATGGTAAGAGACGAGAAAGGGCGCGGACTCGTCCATTCAATGCTCGAAATCCTGTTGTCTGGCAAACGGAGTTCTTCGAGCGCATGCAGGTTCGTCAACTACGTATCCGTCATTGAGCGCAAAAATGTTAGTCTACGATCCTGATTTCGCTTGATTCTGCGTTTGCTTGCTTGTTTGTTTGTTTGTTTGTTTGTTTGTTTGTTTGTTTGTTTGTTTGTTTGTTTGTTTGATCCACGCTGTGATTTGGCAAGTGGGGTCAAATACGAATCACACAATCAGGATAAGAACTTACGTCTTGGATCTTCAGCTGATTTTCACCAAAGTCAGCGAAACTCAGGCGGGAATAGTATCGTAAATCCTCGCTGACGACCTCATTTAGGCCTTTGTCGACGAGTTTTGCGGACGTTGCCTCATCAGGGTACTCTGCCCCGGAAGCCTCGAGCAAGAGAAAGCCGTCGAGCTGTGACGCAGTTGCATGCTTGGCAGGCTGTCTCGTGCGGCGACCTCCACGAGGCGAGTCGACAAGATCCTGAGATTTTGCCTCGAGTGCGAGTTGGCCTTTGTTGCTGACGACGAGAGACTCGCTCGTTTTTGATTCGCGAGCTCGCTCGGTAAGGACCTTGAAGTCATGCGATCCTGTACTTGCCTCGGGCATGATAGTCGTGCGTGTGAAGCAGCAGAATCAGTCTGCACGTTACTTTTGACGCAAGTAATGCGTCTCTTTCTAAATTTTCGAGGCGTCAGCGGCAAGGTTTGCTCGTTGTCAACAATTGCTTGGAGTAGTTTCGCGCAACTTGTACATTGACCGCGCGTCTTCTCCACGAGACTTTTCAAAGTTGCTTTCCGTCAGACTGCCTCGGCTTGCTTGGTCCACCGCTATAATCTCGTCTCCTCAAGGCAGGAGACGTCCACGACTCAAACTTGACAGAGCGTGCGTCCGAAAGCTATATCGAGCAAGCTTGAAGGTCGCCGCAAGACTGTCACTGACGCTGCAAACCAAACTGTTTAACAATCAAAACGAGAAAGTTGCTGTGCCACAGGCTGAAAAGTCAGTTGTCAATGCGAAGCTACATTGATAGGCTGGCTGAGCGCACAAGTTGACCAGCTAGCTAGCTAGCTTGCTAGCCACATGGCATCGAGGAATGAAAGAGACCTATTACCGGATAGGTTCGTGGGAGTTAGGCCACATATGGTAACAAAATCGATTTAGCCAAGCGAAGAAAGCCTTTTGGGCTCATCACTCCTCTTCCTTGGGCTTGCGGCGCGCGAGCAAGCAAGCAAGCGTGGAAGCAAGCGTGGAAGCAAGCGTGGAAGAAACGCGCGCCGAAGCATGGGCTCTCTGCGCAGCTCCGAGGCGTTTTTGGCGCGGCAAGGCATCTCGCAAGTTGTCGAAGAGGCAGTGTGCGAGCTGGCGTTGTGCCAACCGCCGGCGGCGGCGCGAGCTGGTGACGAGTATGCGGGCGCCCAGGAAGAAGGTTCGCGAGACGCAGCTGCTGCAGGCTTCCTTGCGGACGTGCTTGCGGAAAAATTGGATGAACGCGCAGGCTTAAAACATGCTGAGCGGCTCGTTACACAGTGCGATGTGCGTAGCGCTGTCCTTTACGATCGACTTGGAGAGGCATTTTTGCTTTTGGCGGAAGACGCTCGTGTGGAGCAAGCCCAAGAGCAAGAGGATAAATCTTTGCGTGTGGATGATAAGGTTGTTTCCGCGTCTCATAAGCTGAGCCAGTCTCCCGGAGTGTTTTCGCGAGATGTGGTACACTTGCAACGCAAGCTGTGCAAAAGACTGCCCAAGTCTGCTTGTGAACGGGTATTAAAGCTCGCGCGACCTGTATCACTCGGTTATCTGCTATCTTACAATGACTTTATGTGCCACATTGGGGCGTGCCTTGCTGTGCGAGAGCTTGGGGAAGCTCTCCGCGAAGCGTTTGCATTCTCTGCCTCGGGAAATGGTTTTGGGTGTGTGTCGCTTGATGCCGCACTCAAAATATTGGAAGCGGTGGATTGGGACCAAGGGCTAGCGAATTTAAAGCAAGGGGATAGCAACGAAGAGATGCGCGCTGCGCGCCGCGACATGGCACGAGATTGCCTCGAAGCAGCCAAAGGACGTCAGTGCAGGGGTAACGATGACGCGGGAATTAAGGTGGAGGATTTTGTGTGCGTTGGCATAGAGATGCTTTTGGCAACTGGTGAGATGAGTCAACGCCAGGAGCCGACATGAGCATTTGGCCTCGCGTGCAGACCATGACCGTATGGAAACGAGAAGACCAAAAGGAAAGCAAAAGCGAAAGCGAAAGAGAGAAAATGGTTGTATGAGATGGAGGTCCTCGCTGCTTCGATCAAGGTGTGCATACGAGTGGGAGCAGAGGTGTTCACAACAATGCACCGAGACTCGCCATAAAGGAGTCCGCAAAGGTCTGTGCATCGGTGGGGTCCTCGCTCTTGACAGTGGCGGTGAGCTGGCACGAGGCCTTTTCGAGCTGGACTTCCGCAAGATGCAAAACATCATTGGAGTCGCGACCAAAGAAGAAGAACTTGAGCGCATGACCGAGATCACCGGATGCCATGCAGTAGATGCGGTTCTCGGCCGCAAGAGACTCGACCTGGTCTGCGGGTGGACAGGAGGATAGCGGAAGGTCAAGTGTGGCAGCAGTGTCTGCTGCCTCCCACTTTGTCTGAAAGGTCTCCTGGTCCAGAGTGACATTGGCCTGCAGCGACCACGGCTGGCGCGAGGGTGACGCGTGGCCTCCCACCCCAAGGAGATCGTCATCATTACCATGGTAAGCTTGTGCCGTGTCGTCGTAGGACTGGGCGTGGTTCTGTTGTGCGGCTTGCGCTGCGGCTGCATTTGCAGCAGCGGCTGCGGCAAAACTGAGTTGCGGAATGGATGCAGTCTCGAGATGCTTTTCGTCGACGAATTGCTCTGCGGGTTTATCGTAAAGAATGGAGAGCGTGTTGAATTCCTCAAAGAGCTGCTGCTTGAGGCCGGAGAGGCGCTCCTCGGCGAACTCGACGACGGGGCTCTTGGCGCAGGTGATGCAGCGGCGGGCCTCTTGGACGTCATGGCGCAGCAGACGATAATAGAGGAGAGCGCGATCGTGGAGATTGGTGTCGCTCGTGTCATTGAGCATGGTTGTGAGTAGACGTTTGAGCATGGCATGGACTTCGGGGGCGCGCCGGAAAAAGACCTTGCAGACGGCGGTGAGCAAGGCTGCCTTGACCTGGACAGAGACCTCGTCATCGTAGGAGGCAATGAGGCCTTCGAGCAGGTAGGGCGTTTGCCTCATGTCGGCGCCGAATTCGCCGAGGAGGAAAATGACAGCGGCTTTGCCGGTGGGATTTTCGATGACGCGGAGGCAACGCGGGAGGGCGGGTAGAACATCTGCGCTTCGGTCTGGGTACTTGCGGAGGAGGTCCTTGATGACATTGACAGCCTCTGTGCGTACGGTGTCGAGATCGATGTTTGAGATGAACTCGAGAAGCTGGTTGATGATACCGTCGGCGCCGGCAGGAATGTTGACGGCGATACGCCCGAAAGCGATGATGGCGCGCTTTGATATTTCGGGGTCGACATCCTGGACGTATTCCGTGAGCTCGTGAACGAGTTCGTGGATGTTGGTCTCGTTGGCGAGCTCGGGCAGAATGCGAAGCTTTGTGAATTTGAGGGGCGAGGGCTCGTTGTAGTGAATATAAAAGAGCTTGAATTCTGAATCGAAGACGCCAGGGCAGCGCGTGACCATAATTTCGACGTGCTTGAGGACGCTGTATCGCAGCTCTGGGCTCGGGTTGGCCATGAGGGTGAGGGTGGGCTGTTTGAGGCGCATGTAGATTTGGTCCTTGATGTGGCGGAGAGAGTCGGCGTAGAAGAGAAAGATCTTGGTTGTTGCGAGGACGACGGCGCTGCTGGCTACGCGCAGACACGAGTCGAGTACGTTCATGATTTGAAATGTTTCCTCCTCGGATTCTGGCCTGTACTTTGCGAGAAGATGAAGAATGAAGCTTTGGCCCCACTCGTTGTAGTCGCGGATGCGGTTGAGCAGGTGGATGACGAGCGCACGATCGAGCTGAATGCCGCCCTGTTCAATGTTGATTTCCGCGACGACCATGAGACTACTGGCGGATACTTGGGGGTCGGGATCTTGGAGCATTTTGGTGACGATATCGTCGAGGCCGTTTTCCGTGACGATGGCCTTGTCGAGGTTGTGAAGCTTGAGAACGGCAAGAACGGAGTTGCGACGCACGTAGGCGGCAGGATCGCGAAGTCCCTTGAGCAGGACCGGCAGCAGGTACTCTGTGACTGTGACGAGGCCAAGGGAGGAGAGCGAGCGGAGCGCGAGGCCGCGAACGAGGGGATCGCTGTCCTGGCAGTCGCGCGTCATGGTATTGATGCAGAGCGTAGCGAGTTCTTCATTGCTTGCAGCATATGTGGAAAGGAAAAGGTAGCACATTTTTTTGAGCACAAGGTCGGTTGTGGCGCTTGCCATGACGACCTCGCCAAAGAGTGAGCTGACATCAATGCCAAGCGTCATGTAGGCGATGACCTTTTTGATCACCTCGCGTTTCCTGCGCGGGTCGCGTTCGACGGCCTGGTTCCGCAGAAGCGCCTTAAGGTCTGTAACCTCGCCTCGTTTGGTGTCGAAGTACTTGCTGCTAGAGTCGCGGCCGCCAGCCGAAGCGGGCGGTGGCGGGGGCACGGGAGTTGCCATCTTTCTTCTTCTTCTTCTTCTTCTTCTTCTTTCCTTTCTTCTTCGACTCTGGCCTGTTCGTCAGTTAGACGCCGAGGCAAGAGAAGACTGGATTCCCTTGCGAGCGCGGGCCTCCGGCGTGGTGGCCGCGTGCGCGCGCCAAGATACACTTGACACGCGAGGCGCAGGGTTTCGCGCTTGCGACGGCAGCGCTCAATCCTCTCAGTAAAAGACTCGCCACGCGAGCAACGAAACCAAGTTGTATCTTGCATTAGTGTCTAAACGACCTAAAGCTATTATTGTAGAATAAGTCCCTTTTGCGTTTTGGTCCCGTCAAAAGTCAATGTCGTAGCAAAGGATGGTCCAGGACGAAACGATGGATGAAGCCGTGAGAGCCAAGGCGTCCCGCGTCCGCGTCACGCGCGCTAGCATGCGAATGCGTGCAGATGCAAGCAATGCTGGCTGCGTATAACTTACTGTTATTAGAAGAACAAGCTGTTTGCATGTCCCGCGCTCGTGCTGTGCGTGCTGTAGTCGCCCGGCCTCAACGAATTTGGCAGGCAGCTGCAGGCTGAGTGAGGCGTGCGTGCAGCTGCAGCAGGCAGAGGCATGCGTGCGTGCGTGCGTGCGTGCGTGCGGGCGGGCGGGCAGGCGGTCAATGGCGAGGAATCCAGACTTGCTCCCTGCCCGCGAAGCGGCGACAGCGACTGGCTGGAGAATGCTGGCTGGCAGGCTGGCAGGCTGGCTGGCTGGCTGGGCGGGCGGCTGCGGGCGGGCTGACTGGCGTCCCGGAATAGGTATACGCTTTGCGCGGCAAAGTCTCCGGCTTGGCGGCGTGGCCGCGGCGGCTGCAACATGCTGCCACATTATCGCTGACGCACGGGTGTGGGTCTTTTTGCTGTCGATCGTCACCGCCGTCCCAGCCCACACTTTGTGTAGGGGTGTGGGAGACGATTGTAGGGGAGGAATGCTCGATTGACTTGACTTGACTCGACTTGAACTTGCTCTAGTCGGAGGCAGCTACAGCTGCGATTGCTGCAGCTATTGTTCTTTCTCTGCATTCTAAAAGCCTGTTTACGGCATGACGCCGCAAGCTGCTGCAGCTGCTACTAGCCGCTGGAGCTGTGCTGTAGTGCGTGCTGGATTCGCCAGGACGCGGCCCAGGCTGAGAGGCGTTGGGGAATGGCATCAGGTACGGCCTTGCACGAGGAATCCATGGTGGGCTCACCGCGACAGCCTGGCGAGATGCTGATGGTCGTGGCAGGCATACTGGCTGGTTGGCTTGCTAGCGGGCTGGCGAATGGGCGGAGGTGCAGGTGATAGATAGCCAAGGATGTGGCGCCTTTTCCTCCGTATAATCACCACTTCTCCTACTTGGCCTACTGCTACATTTGCCCTGCCATGTGAAGCGGTTGCCGCCAATAGCGCAATGTATGGATGGTGGATGGCTGCCGCCGCCACACCACAACCTCACCGCACCTCGCTTCTTCAAGGCCTGAGTCGAGAAAGCTTTTTAGCTTGCTTTAGCTTGATCTGCGGTAATTTTCCGGAGCTAGTTGCTTCTCTAAATGAACCGGGAGGGTCGAGTCCAGTCGCAAGGAGGAGGGCGGCAGAAGCAGCAAACAAGCAAAAGTAGGCCGACAAGCAAACAAGCAATCTCGCAGGCCAGCGCGTGGGGCGGCAGACGCCTCCGCGTAGAGAAACCTCGCCCAGCGGGCAGCCGCTAGCTGCGCTCGTGCGCGGCGGCAGCCAGGGCGAGCACCGGCCGCACCCTCCTCAAGCGGCAGCGGCCTGTAGAATAGCGAGCAAGCGAGCAAGCGAGGGAGCGAGCGAGCGAGCGAGCGAGCGCTGCGCGGCTTTGGTTCATCCAGACAAACAGATTTCAACCATCGATTGCTCCACTCGTGTCACCACGAGCGCGCGCGGTGCTGCGCTGCGTTGAGCTGCCTGCGCAGGGCTTTGCGTGCAGCGGAGTCCACGCTACGCGCGGCGGCGCGGCCGATCGGATCGATACGCTCGACGGGAGCGAGCGAGGGAGCAAGCGAGCGTCAGGCGCTTCGCCGGAAAGTCAAGCGCACGTGAGGTCTTGCTGCGACTCAGCCAGTATCGCGGCGCCGCCACCAGGCTCCGCTCCGTAGTTGCAGCTGCAGCTACTAGCTCTTCACTAGCACGTGCTTGCTGGTTCATCCAACAGCCCGCGGCGAGGAAGCACGGCTACTACGGTTGAGCCTAGGAGGGGGCACTAGTGATCGACAGGAGCGGAGACGGAGGAGGAGATCATACCAACCAGGTGGTCCGCAGAGTAAGTTACAGTTCGTATGCGTACATACGCGCTGGATAAGCCAGCCGCGCGGTGACCGGCCTGTCCAAGGTAGCCAGCAGCAGCGAGAGAGCGCAAGCGCCCATGCAAGCTTGCAAGTAAGAAGGATGCAGCGACGAGCCGCGAGCGGTGTGATGGTGATGGGCGGTGGGTTGGCGAGTTCAAATGGAGGGGGAAAATGCTTTCCCCAAGAGAGAAGGGGAGTGGGGAAGCAGGGGGAGGACGGAGGGAGGTTAGGGGGAGGGGGAAAGCGGTAGTTGGGAGAGTTGGGGAAAATAGAAGCGCACCAATCCCAATCTCGGGAAGAAAAGGGGCAAAATCCGGGGCACGGTTGTCAACCGTGCTGGAGTGCGTGCTGTGTGAGGTGCGGGTTTCAAGTCCACAGATCTCCCACTGTGTAAAGCATGCTGTCGTGGAGCGAGAGATTTTCACCGCCTCCTGTGGCCGTCGTCCACACCGCAGGTCGCCGGTCGACTGTGCTGAGCTATGCTGTGTGCGCTCCCGTGGCCCGGCCCCAAGCGCGGGCGCGGGCGCGGGCGCGGGGGTATGAGACAGCCGAAGTCGGTCGACCTGACATTGTGGCATTGGCGATGCTCTTCTCGGCTTCTCTCTTTCTTCGCTCGTTCTGCTCTGCTTTGCTTTCTTTTTGTTTACAAATGAGGCAGAAGTATACTGAAGCAGCGGGGGGCGGGGAGGTTGCGAGGTCGGAGGTCTCGTAAACTGCCCTCCTTCGTGCCTCCACAGAGGGCCTCTTCACGATTGTGCATGTGCATTTGCATGCGCATGCGTGTGCGCACGCGAGAAATGCGCAAGCGAAGCGATGGAGGATACAGGGCCGGTCTTCCATGGTGTCCGGGCCGTCGAGAAGCCTGGAGCAGTCGCGTCTCAATCCGTCAGGGCGGAGACGGGGAGGCCGGTGGGCAATTTTTGGTTTCGTTCGGCACGGGCAATCGAGGGCATGTCAGCGATATGCCGCTGTCGAGCCGACCGGTGGCGGGGACCGCCCGCGCGCTCGCGTCGCACAGCACCGCGTAACACAGCACGGTGCGATCAATACCACGCCGGAGGTGGTCGGTACGAGTGGCGACGCGACGAAAGTCGACTCGCTGTGAACGTGAAACCTCCCTCCGCCTCACCCTCCCTCGCTCGTCCAGACGCAGCGAGCGGACGAAGTCCGCCAGCAGCAGCCAGCCGGCCGGCCCAGGATCGCTGCTGCAGCCCCCGTGGCTCCCGGATCTTGTCTATTAGGCAGCCACCATTGCAAGCTAGCTGCAGATGGCTGCAGACAGCACTGTCTATATCCCTTTACACAGGAGTGGGCCGAGAGCTTCGTTTGGGTGGGGCCGGCCGCACCTTTCGACACAACCGTGTGGGTGGGCGGAGGCACGCAAGAAGGGTAGAGAAAGAGGGGAGGGAAGAGAAATCAGGCGAGGGAGACCGTCGGTTGGTTGGTGGGTTGATTGGTTTGATTTATTCGTTTGGTTTGGCTAGCTGGGTGCGTCGCGATAGCCACCCGAGCAAGCACGCAGCCCACTCATCGACCCGAGTCGCGAGGCGCTCTGCCTGCTGGCAGTGGCCTGGCTGGCTGGCTGGCTGATGAGATGATTCGTGGAGTGGAGAAGAGTATAAACAGCAGTAAAGACGCAGCAGCAGCACGCAGTGCGTTGACCGAGAGGGAGAGGGAGCGCGTGAGTGGGAGTCAGAGAGGGAGGCTCAGGATGGCGAGGGGGCGCCGGCGGGGGGAGGGGGGGCAGGGGGGGGGAGGTCAGGATTCTTGTGCATAGAAAGCCAGGTGGGGACGAAAGGAAAGGAAAGGAAAGGAAAGTCCGCGCCGCGGCACGGCAAGGCAAGGCAAGGCAAGGCGGCACTTCTGGCAGTTAGTTAGCCATGAGACTGCTGCTGTCAAGCTGACAGACAGACCTGCCGTCAGAGGGCAGGGCTGCTCAGGACATGTTTGTCTGTCGGGCGATGGAGGCGGTGCAGGAATTGAGTACCGCAGTCCGCGCCACAGTGTGGGCAAGCTTGACTGCTTTCCTTCTGGTCACGGAGCAAGGCAAGACCGACGGACACGCGACGGACGGAAGATGGAAGGGAAAAGGGAAAGGGAATGACGAACTAACTAACTAGCAGCAGCGCCGTGTGATCTCAACGCTCCGCTCAGTTTGTGCAGAGAGGCAGGCAGCTTAGAAAGAGGGCGCGAGAGAGGCCAAGAAAGCAACCGACCGACCTGAGCCGACCACTCAGGGCAGGTATAAAGTAACAGGTAAGTAGGCTTGCTTGGCTGGCTGACTGGCAGCGGACGCGTCTCAAAAAGTTCGATCGATCTCAAGCAAGCAACCGTCAGCCAGGAACCGCCAGCCAGGAACCGCGACTTGGAGCCGAAGCAGCCGCAGCGCGCACACTCGTTTACTATTTGGCTGGTCAAAGTAAACAGGCAGATACACACGAACGAACGAACGGACGGACGCACCGGACGCACCGGACGCACCGGACGCACTGGAGCGCGGCATCTGCGCAGCACTTGCAGCGAATCGTCTCGGCTCGGCTCGGCTGGCTGCCTGGCGGCTGGAAGGCTCGTTAGGTCTCAACTCGACGCGATTCGTCTCGCCCTGACGCGAGCCGTCTCGTTCGCTTCGTCTCGCCTCGTCCCCGGTCCCGGCGCGAGCCGTCCCTCGGCGGTGGTCTATCGACCGACAGACCGACCGACCGACCGTTTGTCCAACGAACGACGCGGGGCGCGCGCCGTGCCGCTATTGTTAGCCCCTACCGCTGCCGACCCCGTCGTCTCGTCTCGTCCCGGCTCCTCGGGCACGTGCAAGCACAGCTAGTTTTCCGCAGCTTGCTGTAGCTCGCCTGCCTAGCTTGCTTGGCTCGCCAGCCACAGCCAGCTTCTGCAAATTGTTGGGCGGTGGGTAGGAACGGGCGTCCCTCTCTCGAACTCTGTCTGTCTTTCAGTGGCAAGGCGAGGGCTCGCAAGCGCGAAGCAGCGCCAAGCAACGCCAAGCAGCGGCCCAAGGCCCTCCAGTTACACATCCGACAAGCTCAGCAGCTAGCTTCGTTATAGCATCGCCCGGGAGGGAGGCTCGCGCCGCACCGCGCCGTGCTGCTCGGCCACAGTCAGGGCGTCGGTCCTTCGGCGAGGAGCGGGCGAGAAAGTGAAAGAGAGAGAGGCTGGAGAGACGAAGCCAGCCAAGCTAACCAGCAAGCTAGCTAGCTAGTCTCGCGGCACGTGGCACGTCTCGGCCCCGACTCGGACCCGCGCTGGGAAGCCCGCAGAAGGAAGGAGCGAAGCGAGGGGTGTACTCGCGAAAGTCAAGACCAAAAAAGTCGTTGATTGCTTCAAGTTGGAGGTCGCTGTCGCAGTCGCTGTCGGTCGCAGGCGGGGTAGACAAGAAGGCGGAGGGGGGAGGGGGGGGGGGGGCTCGCGAGCTGAAGACTGACGTGGGCGGGCCGTTCGTGCATATAGCCACTCCAAGCCACGCAATCGCGCCGGCCAGCCAGCAGCCAGCTGCAGCCAGCCAACCAACCAACCAACTGTGCGCTGGGTTTGTTTGCGGGCCCAAGCCAGCTGCTGCGGTGCACTGTGTGTCCGATTTTCGTCGTGGAGTCCTTCACCGACGCCTTCACCGCAGTGCCGCAGCCCTCCGAACCTCCCACAGACGCGTTCGTGGACACAGAAGGGACCCCACGCCGCTGTCGGCTGCGGCCCCGCGCGAGCTGCCAGCTTGCATCGTCGCCCGCCTCGGCCTCGGGTTGGCTTCGCCAGTTTAGAGCGAGCTTGCTTGCTTGCTCGGCTTGGCTCGGCTCCGGTCCTCAACGCACGCAGCAGCTCGGACCACAATGCCGCCTCCGGCCAGCAGCGGCAGCAGCCAGCAGACGCAAGCACAACACAAGGCACAACTCGAGACGACGCGACACGGCACGGCGCAAGGTGAAGACGGCGTGGCACGACGACCTCAAGAGCGCACGTGTGCGGCGCCGCGGAGCAGCAGCGGGGACGACCCGCGGCTGCGCGTGGGAGACGTCCTGGGCGGCCTCCTGGGCCTGAGCAGCAGCAGGAGCAGCGTCAGCACGAACAGCAGCAGCATCATGAACAGCAGCACGAACAGCAGCAGCAGCAGCAGCAGCAGCAGCACGAGCAGCAGCGTGAACAGGGCGCCGCTCCTGGCGCAGCCGCCGTCGCCGCCGGGGCCCGCGCGGAGGCAGCGGTCGGCCCCCGGGGCGGGCGAGGCGCGGCGGCAGCTGTCGCCGCTGCGCGCGACGCTGTCGGCGCCCGCGGAGGCGAGCGGCGAGGAGGCGCTGCGGCGGCGGCAGCGGTTCGAGGCGGCGCGGCAGGAGGCGCGCGCTTACGTGAGCGCGTACGAGGCGGCGTCGCGGCGGGAGCGCGAGGAGGCGCAGGCGCGGCAGCAGCGGCAGGCGCGCGAGCAGGCGTGGGAGGAGGCGCAGGAGGACAGGTCCGCGGCGGCGGCCGGCAGGCGGCTCTCGGACGAGCGGCGCGGCGTGGAGGCGCGCCGCCGCGAGCGCAGGGGCAACGACGACGCCGAGGCGGAGCTCCAGGCGCAGGCGGCGGCGGGAGGAGGAGGACAAGGAGAACAACGAGAAGAAGGAGGGCGCACTCGCAGGCCGCGGCCCAGAGCCCTTGCGAACGAAGCCGGAGAAGCAGTGGGGCCTGCTGCGGGGCGTGCTGTAGGTCCTGCGAGCTGGCACGTCCACAGCTGCTGTAGCAGCGACGGAAAGCGCTGCGGGAACTGCGCGCGCCTGGGGGAGGGGCGCGCGCTGGGGGAGGGCAGCGCGGGAGAAAATCGCCCCTCAGCGCGGCGACGCAGAGGCACAGAGAGAGGCGGCGCCGCCCCCTTTCAGGAGCCGGAGGGGGAGGAGGTGATGAAGATGACGGGGCGAAAGAAGGCGGAGACGGCGGAGGAAGCGCAGCGGGAGAGGAGAAAGGGCGGCAGAGGGGGGGAGGGCGAGGAGCAGAAGCAGCAGAAGCAGCAGAAGCTGGAGGCCGGGCGGCAGCAGACACGCAGCGCAGACAGCAGCGGCAGCAGCGGCGCGCGCGAGCAGGAGGCGCGCGCGCGCGAGGGAAAGACGGAGCCGCGGGCGGGCGCCGCGGCGCGGGAGGCGGGCGGCAGCAGGCGCGCGGCGCGGCTGGCGCTCGGGCAGCTGAGCGCGCTGCACGAGCCCGTGTGGAGGACGGTCGAGGCCGTCGGAGGAGGAGAAGCAGCAGCAGGAGCAGCCACGAGGAGAGGCAGCGTCGACCGGGCCGCCAAGGGCGACGAGCAGCAAGAGCAGGACGCACGGGGCTGCGCCGTAGCGAGGCCGCCACCGCCCTCCTCGTCGGCGAACGCCGGGCCCGCCGGCCGCGGCCGCAGAGGCCGCGGGCGCTCGGACTGTCTGCGGCCCGCCGCAGGCACCGGCACCGGCACCGGCAAGAGCAACCTCTACAACCACAACAATCACGTCAACAACTCTCCTTACGCCTACGCTTCCTCATCCTACCCCAGCAAGCAGGAGATCGTAGCCTCGGGCCTGGGCAACGAACTTGACTTTGACGAACTCGACCTCGTCTTTGACGCCGCCAATCTCGAGTTCGACGAGTCCAGCGACGACGAATACGAAGCTGACTCTCTGGGCGCCACGAGTCGCATGACATCGAGAATGGGCAGCCTTCCGAATGATGGACCCACCCGCGTCGTGCTCGCACGCGGCGCAGAAAGCAACGCCGCACGCCTTACCGCCAGCGGCACCGCTGTCAAAACCTGCGAAAAGGCAGCCTGGGTCTCGGGCGGCCTCTTTGTCGCATGCGGCGATGTAGGTTTTCCCTTTCGCCTCGAGGGTAATAAATCATTACGAGCACCCGATGACGATACCGAAAACGATGACAACGAAGAGTCACCCACCGGTGACCTTGCACCAAACGAGGACGAAGACGACGAAATTCTCTACTTTGAAGTGCGCTTCTCACGTCTCGAGGTCGGCAGCGAGGTCGCCATCGGCCTCGAGCTCGCCAGTACTCCCGACAAAATTAACTATCCGGGCTGGAATCCTGGCTCCTGGGCCTTGCATTCCAGCGGCCGTCTCTTTGCCGGTTCGGCAGCAAGCATGGCCGGCGCGTCCGCCGACCAGTTCTGCCCCCAATTCGCTCCCAACGACGTCCTTGGCTGCGGATGGGACCCCTGCAAGCGCCATGTCTTTTTCACTCGCAACGGAAAGCTTCTCGGCGTAGCCTTTAAAATCGCTCACGATGCCCGCGAGCTCGACGCCATGCCAGCCACCGCGAGCCTATTCCCTGTCCTCGGCATCCGCTCCCCCTGCGTGCATGCCTCGGTTAATTTCGGCGACTCCAGCTTTTGCTGGGACTCTTCGCGCCTCGGCAAGGTCCGGCGTGCGCGACCCGCTGTCGTCACGCCCGTCCACCTAAAGATCGGCCGTGGCACCTCTTCGAATTCTAATTCCCGCGCCTCATCAGCAACATCGGGCGGATCTTCGGACGCCTCGCTCGCATCCCTGGGCAAGACGCCGTCCGGCAGCGACCACGAAGTCGAGGCGCCACGTAATCCCGAAGGCGTGCCACGGACCATCGATCGCGGCCTCGGCCTTAATATGATCAAGGAGGCCAACGAGGCGCCCTCACGTCGCCTCATGCGTTCCTTGCGTCGCGACTCGAGCGCACATCAACAGTATTCTGACGCTTCCGCATCGCTCAGTAAGCGTCCTTTGGACATGATAGGTTCCACTGCATTACCACAAAACCCCGCGGCTCCCTCATCCAGATCAGCATCCTCAACAACAAGCGCGTCATCACCGTCGTCTCCTCGACCCGAGGACGAGGGATTGGCTGGTCGTTCGGGCCACATTGAAAAAGCCGTTCAGCTCACCTCCAAGATGTCGTCTCGGATCCAGGGCCTCCTCGATTCCCAGGCCTCGTCTACCTCGAGTCTTCATGGCAGCGACACCGGAACACTCGCTAGCGCAAGCACGGCCGCAAGCCGCGGCGCCAAGCGCGATGCCCTTCCTCGCGCTGTTTCTAAAGTTTCCTCGAATTCATCGACGAATACTTCCGACCTCGGCGCGATCACGGCCGCAAATTCGCTGCGGCAGGTAGATCTCGCTCTGGCGCCCGCTCTCGAAGAGGCCGTCGAGCAAGAAGTGGCAATGGAGACCACCGAGGCTCTGCGTGAACGCCTCGAACAACTCCGAAGCGACGTCACAGAGCTGTCTGCGCAGCTCGAAGTTTTCACCAAGGCCAACTCCTCAGAGGCCGTCGAGGCGCTCGACGAGGCAAGCCTCGCAGAGGAAAAGAGCATCCTCCTCAGACACCGCATTTACAACCTCATTTGCGAAACTCCAGACGATGCTATTCTTGGCGACCTGCTCGAACTCCAGGATGCCCTCCTTACGGTCATCGACCACACCTCCCTCTTTCGCTCGCGCGTTGAGGCTGGACTTCCACCCGTCTCCGCTGAGGAGGCCAGCAAGATCTTTCGACCCACCGAGTCCTATAGCATGTCCAAAGGTTTGGCCGACAGCACCCAGGAGCTCCTCTGCAGCTTGCGCGGTGGCACAGAGCAGGCACAGCTCAATGCCGCTCGTGCGCTCGCGTACCTTGTGCGCGATGGGGAAAAGAATGCAGAGATCCGCACCTGGAGCCGGATGAACGCTTATCAAGAGGGCGCCATGAGCACGCTGTCTACGGTTCTGGCGAGCGCTCGCTGCCGCAAGAACCTCAAGCTCAAGCACGCCGTCGCCACCGCCATTGTTGCTATTGTCAGCGGGTCGTGGGTCAGCACGGACTCGACGTCGACGCTTCAGACGCTCGAGCGCTCTGCTACATCCTCGAACTCTTCCGGGTCATCCACGCGCGCAGCGGCGTACAGCCGAGCCAACGCTCAACGCCAATCGGGCATCCGAAGGCCTTCCATCGCCTCTGAGGAAGATCACCCTGCGGCTCCCACATCCGCGGCCTCACTTTCAAATGTCTCATCTACCGTGCAGACCGAGCTCGACCCGCGCGCGGACCCACGCTTCGTCGCAAAGGGGTTTCTGGCAGAACTTCCGAGCATCATCCGCGCCTGCGGCGTTCTTGTGCGCAATGATTGTTTTTGCTGTGATGGTCACTCGTGGAAGCATGGCCGCAAAGGATGTGTTTTTACCATGCGCGAGGCCTCGCTTGCCATTGCCAATCTGTGCATGATCCTCGCCTACCGTGACAGCCTTCGTCTCAGTACTGGTGCGGTCCTGCCCATCGCCGATCCTGAAGACGCGATCGGCGAGTGGGTGCACCTCATGGCCGAGTCCGCGACACCGCTTCTCATGGAAATCTGTCTGGCCGCCTGCCCTGACAACGCATCTAGCCATCGCGCGACCGATGACGGGGACCTCGACGACGAGGATCCCGTCAAGGTCTGGCGCGAGGCGCGTCAGTTTGCCGTCTACTCGATCTCGGTCCTCTGCCAGTACACAAGGGCGCATCAAGTTCTCCTGGAAGAAAATGTGCTCGAGATGATCACCACCACGCTCGGCGCTGCCGATGATGTCATTGTCTATCATGCCACGCGTGCCGTCTTTTGGCTCTCCGCCGCTGCTGCTCCGCGCCTTGTATGCGACATTAGCGGGGCCGATCCTTTTGCCGGCGAGGATGTTGATCTCGTCACCGTTGGTTGGACGGTAGGCCAACTCGTCTCTTGCGGCGCCGTCGCCGCGCTCTTCAAGGTCGTCGACCGCGAAAATCTCCCCCCTGCGACGCGCAGCAGCGTGGCTGCGGCACTCGCCATCCTTTCGTCGCTTGGGCCTTGTGAACGCAAGCTTCTCGAGCTCGACGCTCCTCGTGTTCTGGGAAGTCTCGCGGGTCACTGTCTCGCGGGCGTGGTCCCCAAAGACGAGACGGGTGGCGTCACGGTGCGTGAGCAGACCCCGCCTATGGAAGGAAAAGATGAGTCAGGTCCCATGCCGATGACTCGGCCTTCGATGGCAAGCGCGCCCCCTTTGTCCAGCGCCGCCGCCGGAGGCGACGGCACCTGCTCCGCCTCGCTGCTTTCCGGCTCGGACGGTTCATGCTCGTCTCTTTCGAACCGAGCAAATGCCGCGTCCGAGGTTCAGGGCGTCATGCTGCGCCCGGAGTCCGTCGTTCAAGGTCCGGTGCCCATGCCCATGGGGTCGGCCAAGCAATCGAAAAAGCGCAAACACGGACTCTCCTCGGGCGGGTCCTCGAGCTCCAACAGCAGGACGTCCAGCAACGAGGATTCCAGCGGCGGACCGAGTACATCGAGCAGCGAAGAGCCTGACGGTATTCTCGGCGTTATTGCAGGGCACTATCAAGCCGGCGGTGGTGATGATGCCCTTTCGGCAGAGACGCGCGAGCGTCGCGAAGAGTTACGCTACCTGGCAGCTACCTTTATGCACATTTGCAATGCCGTCTCGCGCGCTACTGCGCGCTACAAGAACGTTGGTAGTGGAGACGCGCTCCCCTGGAAGGTTGTTGCCACGCATGCGCGTGCCCTCACGCGACTTTGCCGGAGCCAGGACGATCTCATCACTTTTTACACGCTGCAAGCCGTCTTTCAGCTCAGCAAGCTTGGACGCGATGCGTGCGAGGCACTTGCGAAGCAGTCCGTGGCGCGCGTCATGATTCGCACCTTGCGTCTCACTGCCCAAGCGGCCATTACTTGCGCAGCTTCGGACACTCCAGACATCATTACCGCTCGAAACGAAGTGCGACTCGCCGCCGCGAGCGTGCTCGGTAATTTGGCCAACGCTTCTCCGGATGCCTCGACTCGCGTCGCTCTCGCAGGTGGTATTGAATACGCGTTGGAAACCTTGCGTCATCTTTTTGGAATTCCAGAGAGTATCGAGTCTGCCTCGTCCCGGCACCTTACTTTGTGTGACCCACCTGGTGCTGAAATTGAGGTTGCTCACCAGGCCGTGCGTCTCCTCTCGGGCTTTTATCATGTCATTTCGAGGAATTTGGCGATCCCCAAGCGCTGGGACCGCATTGCAGGTACCTACCTTCCCAACATTACTGGCGTCGTGGCCACCGCCAGCGCCATGCTCAGCTATCCTGTTGCCGTCATTCAAATGGAGCTCTGCCGTCTGCTTGCATCCGTGGCCGAGTGCCCGGGTAGCGAGGTCATTCGCCCGCAGATGATCCAGAGCTCTCTGCGAGGGCTCCTCTGCTTGTTGAATGGGGAATCGGACGGGTCGCTCTCGGGTGGCCAGTTCCAAGAAAGCGTCGAGGACGTACTTATTGCCCTTGGCTTCGAGGATGGCATCGACGACGTCATTCTCTCAGGGAACAGCCCTGAACTTTTGCGCACATGGGGCCGCATTCAGGCATCGCTCGAATTTCAGACGCTTGCCGGCATTGCACTCAAGCAAAGGGGTTCCGAATACTGGGACTCGCCCACGGATGCTGTTCACCAGGCCGCCAAGGAGGTCTCAGCACACAGCGCCTTTGCCGTCACGTTGAACCGCTTCCTTGCCTACCAAAAGGACGCCCCCTCTTATGAGCCGCCCCTGTGGCTGCGGGGGCTCGTTGGCACGACTACCACGCCGACGCCTTCTGACGAGGTTGACCAGCAACTGCGCATCATTTCGGAGCGCTACATTACGTCCTGGGCATCTCACCTTGGCTTTATCTTGGATCATTCCGCATTCGGTCCTCTGCACGACGATGCTCATCTTGGACTCGACGGTATCGCCCGTTCCATGCCCTCGTGGTATGCTGAGCTTCTTAAGCAGTCGATTCCCAATCTTTTGGAACGTCGCCGCTTCCTCTTCCCATATGCTCGTGAAGGTCATCGCACCCCGTCATCCGAGCTCCTCCTTCCCGAGCTTCCGCTTCACATTACGATCCCCTCCAGCCGTCATCTGACGAAGCAATTCTCTTCAATTTTACAAAAGGTGCTCGCCTCTCATAGCGTGGCGACCGTTCTTGGTGGCGTCGGCGACAAAGACGAACCACCTGCCCAAGAGTGGGCGCTCTGTGTGCGAGAGTGCACCAAGTGCTCCAACGAGCACTTTTTCGACAACCTTTTGGACTGCCTGCGTCGCTTCCCCAGCATCACCTCGCTCACTCTCATTGGACCTGCAGACGGAGATCAGCGGATTGACACCAAGGTGCTCGCCAAGCTTGTCCGCTTTCTTCCTGATACCGTGCAATGGCTTACGTTCGACAACCTTCTCTGCCGCGGAAAGGACGTGGCCCTCATTGCCAAGGCCATTCTCACGCGGCGCACAATATCTCTCAGCCTTGCGGGCCTTTCCATTCGCGAAAGCGGTCTTTCCGGTCGTGACCTTAACCCCATCCTGCATTTGCTGCAGCCGCCCACATCGCACCACGAAGGGTCCGCGTTGCCGCCCAAATTGCGCGTACGGTGGCTCGATCTTAGTGGTAACAACCTGACGGACGCGCACTGCGCCGCGGTGCTCGATGCGATTTCCACCGCCTCCACCGAGGACTGGGCTGTGCGTGGCATTGACCTTTCGAACAACGCGGTTCTTGGTTTCCCGACCAAGATGTTCCAGACCCTCTTTAGCGATGAGGGCAAGCCGTTGCTCGGTTCGGAGTCCTGCCCAGGTACCTTGCACGAGCTGCACATGGGTAACATGCCCATTGGCTCTCGCGCGGCCAGCGCATTGTTGCGCCGCATCGCCACCCCGGACTCGCGCCTGCGCGCGCTCGGTCTTGGCGGCTGCCGTCTTTCGGGCGACAACGTTTTGGTGTGCGCCGTTGTGGAGCTGCTGGAAAGGGGAACGCATCTTCAGGAGCTCGATCTCAGCGAGAACATGCTCGGCGAGGTCGCTGGCAAGGAGATTTGCCTTGCGCTTCGCATGAGCTGCCCTCACTACATTGGTCTTCATGGATGCAAGGGTCTGCGTCAGTCAGATCGCGACCTTATTGACGAGACGGTGCGAAGCTCGCGTCGGATCTGGGCTGAGGCGCTTCGTGCCAGGGAAAAGCGCGAGCTCCTGGAACGCGCCAAGTCCGAATTCATTGGTGTAAATCGCGCGCGATCTCAAGGCCTCCAGCAGCAGCAGCAATGGTCTTCGGCAAGCGCGCTCCCGTCGTGGGATATGGACCCCTCGTTCTCGAGCCCATCAGGAAGCTTCGACAGCCCGGACGCGTGGGCAAACCCGTCTCCGACAAGCGGAGGCGGTCCTTCCCTCTCGGGCTCCGGCAATGGAGATGTTATGATGAACCCAATGGTGCACGACATGATTCAGGACGAACGTGATGGCTTTCGCCCACGTTTGAGCGTTTTGTTTTCCATCCCCTTGGTGCACTTTGGGCCGGATGGTCAGCCGATGGCTTGCGCAAGCATTGAGTACGAGGCGGAGCGCCATATGCTGATGCAGACCTTTCAAGATGCAAAGCGCGACATCAATCTCTCGTTTGGCTTTGCGACTATGGATCGTCTTCGCTCCGAGGTGACCTTGCGCAGTCGTGCGATCCACTATTCGGGTCATGGTAGCCGCGACGCGCTCCTCTTCGAAGACCAGATTGGAGGTGCGCGACCCGTTGCTACTTCGGTGCTCCGCGACCTGGCGGGCGGCGCGAGCGGCAGCAAGATGTCCAAGGTCAAGCTGGCCTTTGTCTCTGCCTGCCATTCCGAGTTTGCCGGCCAGGCTTTTATCGACGCCGGTGTTCCTCACGTGGTCTGCGTCAAGGTTGCTGAGCGCATTCAGGATACGGCTGCACAAGCCTTCACTCGATGGTTCTACCTGGAGCTCGCAATTGGAGGAACGGTCCGCAAGGCCTTTGATGTGGCCACCCAGGCTGTACGGGCTCAAGAACAGGCCCGCGTCGGAGGCGTCGCTGCTTCCATGGCGCCGAGCATCCGCCCTGAACAAGCGAGCAAGTTCCTCTTGCTGCCAAAGGATGCCAACCACGATGTTCCCATTTTCCCCGGACGTGCCGAGCTCAAGCGCTGGCCCTCGGGCGATGCCATGGTGTCGGGTCTTCCCGAGGATCAGGAGCGGCAGGAAGAGCGCCGGCGGCTGTGGTGGGGGAGCTTCGTCTCTTCGGCCTTGCCCAAGGAGTTTCTTGGCCGCAATGTGCAGGCCTACGACCTTTTGGCGGCTATCATGACCCGTCGCATCGTTTCGTGCACGGGCACGTCTGGTATCGGCAAGCTGTCGCTAGCCTCATTTGTGGTCAACTACGCACTGCGACGCGGCAACTTTCCGCAAGGCGCGATTCTCATTCGCGCGAACGAGATGAGTTCCGTGAGCGAGCTCGTGAAGAAGCTGCGCGATCGCACAATTGATCCGCACAGCGCGCCCCCGGCACACGGAACCCGTTCTCTCAAGACGGCTTCGTCAAGCCTCCAAGGCGATAGTTCAGCTATGGACATGGAGGAGGTGTATCGCGAGCAGCTCTTTGAGCTTCTGCGGTACCGCAAATTTCTACTGCTGCTCAGTGGCTGCGATAACATTGACAGCAAGGACCCAAGCTTTCGCACGTTTTTGGGTCGCCTCTCGGACGAGGTCGAGGGACTTTGTATCCTCATGACCAGTTCCAAGAGCATCGGCCGCATTCCAGGGTACACTGTGACCAACCTCAAATTGCGGCCTCTGCATCATCGGGATGCAGCGCTTCTCTTTCTGCGCCTCGCCCTCTCGACGCGCCTCTGCTCTCCCTCATACATTGCCAAGCTCATGTCGAGCGCAGAGCCCCCGCGCGAGAAGACTGCAAACCCGTACACTCTTTTGGATGCGATCGGCGAGCATCCCTTTCTCAAGCCCCTGGCAGGCAACCCTCGTCAGATCATGGATGAAACGCACGCGCTGACCCCAGAGCGGTTTACGACAATCATCGAACAGTGCCAGCTCGTCATTGCCAACACAACACAAGTTGTACGAAGCAAGACTACTGGGTCAATCAATTCGAGCGCGTCTCCGTCCATGACTCCCCAGTAGCCAACGTATCCAATTAGCCAGGATGGGCCACGTCTTTCCGCTGTTTTCCCCCTTCATTTTCCCACTTCCACCAGCTTTGCCGGGCCGCGAGATTCATCTTTCTCCTGCCCGCTATATTCCCGCGCCAGGCGCCACCGGCGCTGCGCTCATATGGCCAATGCCAAGCTCTAGGCTCTCAGTTCTTTCTTTTGATAGAGCGAGCCTTTAAATTTTCTACACACTGCAACGAGCGAGCATCACGCTCGAACTTTCAATTTTGGGCCTTCAGCCAGCATCCTTTTATCAAACCCCAAAAAATGAGACCAATCAACACACTAACAAAAAAAGGAGCTGAGATGTGTTATAATGTTTTTTTTTTCTTTCCCAAGGCTGTTTGTTTGCCAATTCAACTCAACTCAGCGGTGACGATCTGACTCCGACGATGAAAATGATGATGATGATGATGACTTGATTGGTTGCGGTTTCGATCAGCCATCTAATCTATTCACAGAAGGATTTCACGTCAAATGCTATGCACACTATGGGTAAGCTGACTGGCTAGTTCGGAAGGGGGGCCCAGGCCTAGTCAACGACGTTTGCCCTCATCTTTTTTAGCGCTTGTTCAGTTTTCCACCACCATGGCCGACTAGGTCGAACTCGAGGTGTCGCCACTTTCGCTATCTGAATCACTCTCGCTGCTACTGTTGCTACTGTCCGATCCCAAAGCGTCGCTTGCCGTATCGTCATCCGAGCTGCTATCTCGACGTCCTCGGCGTCGTCGACGACTTCGTCGTTGCCAAAGATACTGGCCAATTCTGTATGCACCAAAGAAGAGCATTGCCACGAGAATCGTGGACCCAATCATGTTCTTGCGCGCCTCGCGAGCAATTTCCGCCCGCAGTTCCGAGTGCTTAAGATCGAGAATCAAGTGCGCCTCTGCGAGGGTATCAGGGTCATCGAGCCCCGAAATGGACCGCTTTAGCTTTTGAGAAAAAAGATGCGTCGCCTTACCGCCCCAAAAACGATTCTCGGGATCGACGGTCTGCCGATATCGCAGAAAAGCGGCCATTTGAGCCTGCGAAAACATTTTGCGCTGCACCATTGGGTCCATAAAAGGAACAGGGAGACTCCCCAAAAGTGAAGCGTCGCTTGCGCCGTCGCCAGCGTACGCCTCTTGGATGAGCTCTCGATTGATGTCCCCAAAATACTCGTCCTCGCGGTCCACGGCAAGCCGCGCGGCTTCGTGCTCTTGTCGGCGGGCGAGGAACTCGCTCTCCGAAATGTCAGTCTCCGCAATTTCGGCCTGGATCTCACGCAGCATGGCCAGCGACGGGTCAACGACTCCATACACTTCTTCAAAGGTGTGCATGTTCTCCACGCCCTGCGAGGATCCGCCCCCAAACCAAGAAGTCGACTGTTGGCTGTGAGGCGCCCTGCGCCGTACATCCTCGCGCATACGGGCCTCGTAGTGGTGCTTGATGAGTTGAAAGGCATCACGGACGCGGCGAATGCGTCTGTAGCGCGCCATGAGGGCTTCTTCGCGCGTTGCATTTGCCGCGCGAAAGACGTGGAGACCAAAAACCTGCCCAGGATTTGGGAAGACGGCTACGTCAGGAAAGGCGAGCTGCCAACGTTGCTCCAGCTCTGCAAGCGCGTATCGCCAGGCGTGTGCAGTGTCGCCCTTGCCCGGCGTGACGCGCACCTGTATGCTAACAAAGTCACCCACCGGCGCGTTGTGCGGCAACAAAACCTGTGTGCGCTCCTCGAGGCGAACGAACTGAAAGGTGACCGGAGCGTCCCGCATGCTAAAAGGAGCATTGCGGATGACAAGTTCGCGCACGAGAGTTCGCAAAACATCGAGAGCGCGGAAAAGCTTCTCGACAGGAAAGAGGTACGAGATGGACACGCTGCGCGGCGCGGAAAGCGACCAAAAGCCATCATTGAGTAACGCTCGAGACTCGTGCGCGGTCTGCATGATGGATTCCATGCGCATGTCCCAATGACACTGCCTCAGACCCGACGGGTGCTCGGCCGGCGCGTCGGGCAGACCTGCGTCGGCCGCAAGGTCCATGATAGGTTGGAGAGCATCGTACGCCTCGCGTATTGCTTCGCGATCCGGATCAGGGTGCCGACGTAAACGACAAGAGTGGGCAGGTAAGAAGTCACCAAACATGAAGCGATACTCGCAAAATTCGGGAAAATTGCACTGCAGACGCGCAACGTCAAAGGTGCAATCATCGTCGGATTGAAAGCGAGACGCTGTCGACCCAGAGGATGATGTGAGGCGTTCGTATAGTCGCTGACGTGGGCGTTTCGTGACAAAGCCAATGCCCACGAGCTCGTCGGTCCACGGGTCGAGCATGTAGTGCCCCCCCTGGGCCCCCGGAAGCAGGGATGATATGGCGGCGTCAAGAAACCATGGATTCCACTCGTGCACCAGCGTTTTACGAGCACCCATGGAATAGTGCTTACGTGGCTCGACCTCGAATTCAACCCCAAGAATAAGGCCATTTAGGCCCATAGAGCCTCGCCACATGGCCAGGTCAAGGGGGTCCGCAATGTCGGTAATTCTTCCATCTGCGAGAGCGACGCGGAGACGCGTTGCATAGACGCCAACAAAGGATCGCCCAAAGGTGGCACCTGGCACTAGACCAGCGACGGCCCCGCCAAGAGAAAGCGACCATGTCTCTGGAAGGGTTGGCAGATGGTACCCCAAGGGCCGGATGACCCTGTTGAGGTGCAAAAAGGTGCGCCCAGCCTCGCCCCGGATGCGTTTCTCACGACCAAGACGAGCCCGCATCGAAGGCGTGTCTTGAAGCGTCCAGTCTGCGTCTGGCGGGGCGGTATAGCGCGCGAGGGAGATGCCCACGGCACGCAGATCAAAGCTGTCCACGCTGATACCGCTTTCGCTATGACGTCCGCCGACGGGACGAACTTTGCAACCAGCGTCGCCAATGGCTCGAATAGCGTCAACAACCTCGGAGTCGTTTCGTGGATACAAAATGGGTGCTTCGCTTTGAATCATTCCACTCCAGGATCGGAAGCGAGTCTTGGAGGCAAACCCGCAATAAGGCTCGACAACGCCGGCCGTGGCGGCCACAGCTGCTTCCTCTTGTACGTTAGACTCGAGAAAAGTTTTCAGTGCGTTTCGAGCATCGGGGGCGACGCGATCGGCGGCGCACTCGGCAAGGTCCTCGTAGCAGATGTCCTCGCGGTGGGCCCAGCTTCCGTCCGGGAAGCGACGCGATCCATTATAAAAGAGCAGGGTTCCATTGGAGAATACAATCGTTCGGTTCCGCAAGACGGCGACGCGGCCGTCGTCGCGCCATTCCAGTACTTCTCCACGCGAGAGCTGCGAGAACACCCTGTCTCCGCTAAAGAGTGCATACAGACTCCAGCCTCCAAGGACAATGAGTGGAAGAAAGTGCCACAGACAGACGGCCAGTCGTTTAAGCAGTTTGGGCCGCCCAGAACCGGATCCCGGTAGAGACGACGTCAAAGAGCTCAACGATGAGGCTGAGGCCGGGCTCAGGACTGAGGAAGACGACGCATCGTCCTCGAGGCTAGTGCTTTGCTGCGAAACTTCGGTGGCCGTGTGAGATCGCGTTGGCGTTTCTTCACGGCGACCAGGGTTATTTATGGGCTCCAGCGTCTGTCGGCGCCGGCGCCGCTGACGGTGATGTGCGTGGTTCTGGTCTTGCGTTCGCTGTCTTGAGGTGCCGCGGTCTTCGTCGTCTTCCTCAGACACGTAGCTAAATCTACTTCCGAGCTCGCTCGAATAGCTCATGATGCTAAAGGTTTCATCGCTCGCGTCCGAGACGCCCTCGCGTGTGTTTGGTGATGGCGACCTCGCGTCGTCGTCGTCGTCGTCGTCGTCGTCGTCCTCGCCCTCTTCCTCGTGCTCGTAATGGACGACGTGTTCGGTCTCGCCCTGATGTCTGACAGTGAGGCCAGGGTCTCGCCTGCCACGGCGCGCCGACCTTGTTCCCATCCGCGCGCTCTGCAGCGCTAGTCGCAGCGCTGGTCGTAGAGAGAGGCGGTCGCAGCGCCTTGGTGATCGGTCTTTCTGCTGTCTGTGCTGCGCTCGAGTGCGCTCTTCTTGGCACGACCGTGTGTACTACTAGGCTTGGTTACTTGGCGCTCACTCATTATTATTCTATAGGCAGAACGATGAGACGGTGAGACGAGACGCGACGAGACGAGACGAGACGCGAGACGAGAGCTTTGGCATGAGTCCGAAGCGGAGCAAGAGACCCAGCGTGACAAAAACCCGCCAAGAGACGCTGAGACACGCGAGGACCGAGCTGGCTGGCTGGCTGGCTGGCTGGCTGGCTGGCTGGCTAGCTGGCTGGCAAGAGAAAGAGCAGTAGACGAACCACATCTGCAAGACCTCTCTTTGGCCCAGTATACTACGTACTTGGCCTCCTCTAGTTGACGTGAGTGGTATAGGCCTAGCAGAAGCAGATCAGATTGGGGCGAAGAAGAGGAGAGTCCATGATGGAGGGCCTGCGCGCGCAGACGGTGGAGCGAGACGGGGAGATCTCGTGCTCCGTGGAGGAGACGAACCGTCTGCGCAAACTACTTGGGCTCAAGCCTCTGCGCGGCACAACGCAGCAGCAACAGGAGCAGCAGCAGCATGGTGGAAGGGCAGCGAATGACGGTGGCACTACAGAAGACGGCGCAGACGCGGGCGCAGACGAACCCTTTGGCCGTGCGCTGGTGACTGAAAGCAACGGAGAGATCTCCTGCTCCATCGAGGAGACGAACCGTATCCGGGCCTCTCTCGGTCTCAAACCACTACGTGTTGCGTCGGCGCAGCCCAAAGACACGCGCAAAGAAAAGGCAATCGCGCGAGAAAACGCAGCTGCGGAAGCCCGGCGCAACGACGTCCAAGATCGTATCGCCCACGCTCAGAAACAGCGCAAGCTTCGTGCCAAGCTCGAAGGCAAGACCCTGGGTGATGAAACGGCGCGCGATGGGGAGTCGGCTGCCGACTGGCTCGCTCGGAGCTCATTGATGCTCGCAGGAACAAAGACCAAGCCTTTGAAATCGTCTGCATCAAAGAGAAAGGTAAAACAGCACACACCAGCTTCCTCTGAACGTGGCGGCGCAAGCGCTGATGACAGCGAACTTGCGGGGGTTCGAGTCGCCCACGATCTTGCCGACTTGGCAGCACAAGGCGACGGCGTCGTGCTCACGCTTCGAGACTCGGGTGTCATTGATGCTGCATCCGGGCAATTGGCAAGTGAACCCGACGAGCTCGAGGACCATCGCCTTGCCGCGCAAAAACGCGTCGCCGAAGCGCACGAGAAGATTCGACGGCGAAAGGGCGAGCCTTCACTCTCCGGTATTGAGAACAAGCCTACAGGTATCCTCGCAAAGTATGACGATGTCAACCCTGCTGCTGACGAGGGGAGGCCTTCTGCACTGGAAAATCGAAGCGCGGCCCCGACGATTCTTGGGTCGGGTGGTCAACTAAAGGCCGTTGCTGTGAAACGTGAGCACAATGATGACCCTGAGGACCTCGATGCCGCCGTTGCTGCGCGTTTGCGCGAGGTCAAGGAGCAGCAGGCAGGTTTTGCGGTCTTTCAACAGATGCAAGACTATTACACCATGGAAGAGTACGCAGACCTCGCTGCAATGAGTCGCAAAAAGTCAAAAAAGGACAAGAAGAGCAAGAAAAAGAAAGACAAAAAGGAGAAAAAGGAAAAAAAGTTAAAGAAAAGGGACAAAGAAAGCAAACGGGACGCAAAACACGAGGACGATGCAACTCCAGCACCAACGCCAGCATCTGGACCAGCTCAGACGGGTCAAGAGGCGCAGGACAGCAACGGAGACCAGGACGACGCGACACTCATTCTTCGCCGTCGCGAGAAACGACCACGACGGATCGTAGAGAATGATGGCGAACCCGCTGACGTTTCCTCGAGTGGACCATTAAGACTGCCCACCGAGCTTGGCCAAAGGCCATTGGAAGACAATTCTTTTCGTCCTGACGAAATTGCAGCACGCATCGCTCGAGAACGTGGCGCTGCCGGCACGAGTACCCAAGCGACGTCCGACACGATGACAGCTGATCCAGAGAATGAAGGCCTCGTGCTCTCGAGTACGGCTGAATTCGCTTCGCGAATTGAGGCCCAGACCGCAGATCGCCGTCAGAAGATAGGAGAGGAGCGTGGGCCTGCTGTTGGGACCGAGACATCATCCTCGAAACGTGATCGCTCTCCAAGCGGGGAGCTCGATCCCGAAAGCAATGGTCGAAAGAGGAACAAAGCGGAGATCTCGCTTCCGCGCACGCACAACATTCTGGGCGACGACGCTTTTGGCGCAGATGGGGATGCGGGCCCACAAGGACATGCAAGCAGAAGTGCCGGCGGACGAACTGAAAGTGGGCTCACGTCCGCACTAAGTAAGCTTCGCGCGCGAGGCGATTTGGATCCTGGAAAGCACGCAAGCAACAATATTATTATTGGTCGGGCCAACGATGCAAAGCCCATTGTTGACGACGGCATTGGTCCCAAGCTTGAATATCGTGATGAGCACGGTCATCTCATGTCTCAAAAGGAGGCTTGGCGCGCAATGAATCGCGATTTTCATGGTCAAAAGGCGAATTTTAAGAAAGTCGCCAAGCGGCAGCGCGAGATTGACCGTCAAGTTCGCATGTCAAAGGCCGCTGAAGCCCAAACGTCCACCGCAGCGCTCAAGAAGCACCAGGAATCGACGGGACAAGCTTTTTTGAAGCTAGATTGATTCCCTTTTGCCTCTTTCTTTCTGAGTTTGTTCACCAAAACCCTCAAGCTGGCTTCCTCTGACTTGATGAAAAAGAAAAAGTTTATCTTTTCTGCAAATTTTGTTGTCGGTCCACCTTTGATTTGAATCTTGATATGGCTAGCCTTCGTCATTGATTCCACTGGGACAGACACACGATCAATGTGCGTGTAAGAGAGAGAGAGAGGTTGGGAGGAAAGGTAAAGAAAGAAAGATAACGTAGAATCAATCAATTTTCGTTCAACCTTTGATTGTCTACGCGGCGCTGCCTTGCAGCCCCTTCTAAACCTAACGAGAGCACGCAGCGCATGGCCATTTGATGGCATGTTGGCATTCATTGGCGTATGCACTTCGACAGGGTGGAGGAGAGAAAGAAAGAGTCTCACTCACAGTTAGTTGCTCATTATGTCAGATCAATTCAAACGAGGAAGAGAGGAGAAGAAAGAGAGAGAGAGAAAAAGAAAGATCGATCCGATTCCGTGCACCAGCTGCGTGTGCGTACGTACCTCAGGTGCACCCGAATGGAATGAGAGAATCATAAACGAAAAAAGAGAATCAAGCCGACAAGTCATTGATTGAACCAGTGACGGATGGAGTGAGTCGGCAGGCCAGTTCACAATGCATTTTTTATTAGCATTTACTTTGCTGCCTACATGCAGCATAATTCAGTTCAATCATGCGCGGCCCAATTTAAAAACCAAAAAAGGAGAGAGAGAGGGAGAGAGAGCGGAAGGAGGTGAGTGAGGTAGTTAAGTTTATTTAAATTTTTAACAGGCAGGCATCAGTAGTCATTTGATCTTTGAAGAAGGAAGACAGAAGAGAGAGAACATGAATCGGCCATATTAAGCAAATGAAAATCTTGAACTTTATGCACAAATGACTGGCAAGCTTACGCTAGAGCGATCAATCGGATCCCGAGTCTCTATGAACAAGCCTTCATGTCTTAGACATCAATCGACCTCAGGAGTTCTAAATTTTTCCAAATAACTAAGCCGACACCACTCCAGCACTTCAACAAAAAATTATGTGTTACTACATAATTTTATTCAAGGTCATAATATTTACACAAAGTTTGTAAAATTAGATCATAAATGATACAAATTGTTTGAAATTGTATTCCATTTTGTATCAATTATAATTTTTAGAAATATATATTATAATTTTGATATATAAAATGTATATTTTAAGCCTTTTAGATCAAATTTTATCATTATACGTAAGAATTTTCAAATATTGTTATGAAAAGAAAGCTCAATTAGTGACCAGTGGGTGTTTGTGGCGAACATGAGTATGTGATTATAAGTATTCATAATACAAAAGAATACGATATACAGAGACAATGACTTGGGTAGCTTTTATCCCGCCTACCGGTACATTAGGACTCCCGTGCAGCGTCCGTAGGCTGTGGCATTGCAAAGCCACCGTTCTTGCCTAAAATTGTGCTAGTTTGTTACGCCTGTTCATTATCGTGCATGCTATGGCGCAAATCTCTGAATAAATCGAAGAACCATCGAGAAGTTGACGAGTTCGCCGGCAAGATGGAGCTGGAAAGGCCTGGCACTTAAGCCGCCTCTCGATCAATTCAGCCAACCAAGTCAGTCCTCTTTTCCTCCATGTCTTTTTCGAAATTGTTTACTGTCTGTTCTGTGTCCTGGCTTGGGCCTAGCAAGTCGCGTAGCTAGAGGTGGCCCGAGGGTTGCCACGTCGTGAGCTGTTGCCTGAGCGACAGAGACAAATAAAAAAAAATCTATTGACTTTGGGCTTTGCAGAGAGCATTTAAAAGTGACAAATTATGTTGGATCACTGCAAGCTCAAGAAAAGTCAGCTAGGGATACGTGAATAGAGACCGATCCATGAAGCAAGACACTCGTTTTCTTAGCCGCATGCAAATGGTGTGTCTCTGGAATCAGATGAGATTCGTGCAATTGCTGTTTGACCACTTTGCGCGAGCTTCCATGTCTTCGTTCGAGCAAAACTCGTGCAAGCCGAGCTTTGCTTACCTGGTGTTCCGGCCGAGGAATCTACTCCAATGAAGTATTTGTTGGTGTCTGTATCATAGTTCTTCTAAATTCATAATGTGGTGGATGATGATGCTCTTGCTCCTCATGCAAGTGTTCTCCAAAGAATCAAAAAGTCCTGGTGTGAACTATCGATTATATCCAATAATGAAAGGTACACTTTGGTGTTTCACCTTTGTGGAATGTCATCGAGAATGTTCGGTCTGATTCGAGAGCAAGTTTGTTGTGTCTTCGCCAAAGGCACTTCTTCTTCTTCTTCTTCTGGTCGAGGACACCAGTCTTTTTTCCCTTACGTCCAAGTTTACTTTGTACGCGATGCAATGAAATGACAGATTCATGAAGTCTTTCTGCTTTGTTTGTTTGTTTGTTTGTTTTTGTCAGAATGGTTCCACAACCAACACAAAAAGTACTGCACAACGTATGTTACATTTGTGCATCTATGTCCACCTCGTCAAATGTGTGTCCGCAGCGACGGTCCGCAACCAATAGAAGTTGCTGAGCGCCCGGTCACGTCACCTCATTTGCTGCTTTGGGCGGCTGCGCACCATGAATGCCCTTGCCAGCCCCGGTCTCTTTTCAGCTATCGATACTTGTGATGGCCTCATCATGGCTATGCCATCGTTCCGCTTGCGCAAGCAATGTGAAAGGCAAACAAAGAAGGCCCAAAGCATCCCAATCTCGTCGATCGATCCATCCATCCCTCTCTGTGCACGCGTGCTTGCGTGGCGGCCGTGGCGAAGGGAGGGCGCGGCCGGTCGGGCGGACGCACGCCCTGCTGGTCGCGGGCAGCGCGCGAGCGGTCGGCCCCGCGGAGGAGCGCGGGCAGTGAGCGCGCCGGGTGCACGGCACGCTCCTCCTCTTCTTGCCTCAGTGAGCGAGGAGATTAGATTGACTTGACTTGACTTGACTGTGAGGCCGTACAAAGCAAGACAAGCAAGACAAGCAGGACAAGCAAGACAAGACAAGACAAGACAAATCAAAAACAAGCAAGCGAGCGAGCGAGCAGGCCTGCGCCGGGGCAGCGCCGACGCGCGACGCGCACGCTCGCGCTCGCGCAGACAGAGAGGGCGTCTGGATCCTGCCCTGCCCTGTCTGCAAGAGAGGAGGAGGCACCGCGGAAGAAGGAAGGGGCTCGCTCGCCAGCAGCAGGAGCAGCATAATTTTCCCTGGCGCGTGTGGCGCGCGCGTGCCAGCCCAGCCCAGCCCAGCCCAGCCCGCCCAGGCAGCAAGCAGGGCAACGAGTCAGGGAACAGAATAAAGCCGGCCGGGCCTGACGAGCCTTGCTTGCCACCGCCGCTGTCAGCACCGCCACCGAGAAACAGCAATCATGGAGGAAGACCCTTTTGGCTTCGATGAACAACTCAGACTGGGGTACAAGGATGACTTTGACATGTTCCTCCCGTCCATCGAGGGCGCCATGCTAAAGCCCATGTCTCCAGGACCCGGAGGGGAAGGCGCCTTGGGGAGACTTGAAGATCCAGGTCATCTTGATGGTGTCGAGCTCGACTGGAATGAAGAGCACCAAGACCATCATCACCGCCACCTTCAAAATGGCACCAATCACATCCAAACAAACCAAGGCGCTAGCAGCAGCAGCAGCAGTAGCAGCACCAACAACAACACTGGCAGTGGAAACCTTGCCGCAAGCAACGTGACCAAACCGAATGCCGCCAGCACTCAGGCAGGAAGCGCGTCCCATGGCTTTGATGCGTTCGACGGTAACCGAGCCAAGCGTGTAAAACGCGAGGCATCAACCGGATCGATGGACAGCGCGCTGAGCGACAATTCTTCGTCCCAAGCAACAGGAGTGGGAGCCCGTGACAAAGGCGCAGCCCCTTTGCGCGGGAACAAATCCGGTATCACCACCAAAGGCGCGGTGACCGAGGAGGAGAAACGCGCGAAGCGAAGGAAACAAATTGCCGCCGCGAGCCGAGCCTCGCGAGCCAGACGCAAGCGCGAATTGCAGGACCTTCGCGAAGAGAACCAACGCCTGCGGGAAGAGCACTCACAATTTCTGACAAAAATCGGCGAGCTGCAGGCCAAAGTGGAGACGATGCGGGAGAACGGTTCGACAGACATGCGCATGGAAAACGAACTCTTGCGCGGTCAGCTCGAGGAACACAAGCGTTTCGTCTCTTGCTTTAAATTTCTTTGCGACGGCGCGCCTACCGCACTTGATGCGCGACACGTTATACACAAGCAGGGCAGCGATTCGGCTCAGGCCCATGTGCTCGGCCTCGTCTCGCAGTCCCTCGCGGACCACTGGATTCCGGGGCGCATCCCGCCGGACTTGCACATCCCCTTTCAGAATTTCCAGTTTCATTACAAGTTCAAGGACGAGTATGGTGAAAGGCCTGGGGCGAGGCCACCTGGGACAGCGGCGCGCCAGCGTCTCAACGTTCGCGTGGACATCACCTTTCCAGGCTTGCAGGCGGCCACCGTGGCCGAGTTCATGTGGAACTCGATGAGTAACCCAGACATTCAGCGCAGACTATACCGGGTGAACAACATTGAACTCGCCCAATTGGCCGACGATATGCCTGACGCAGACACAAAAATGCTTTACTATCGTGAGAAGCGCGAACCGCCCCAAAAAGATCAGGATTGGGCCGTCATTTGCAACCGCAGGCGAAGCGACATCGCTTTGCGCACGCTAGCCCTCCCTTCTGAAATTAGTCCTGCCGAGATGCGCGCTGCTGCCAGTGATCTCAAAGCTGCCCAAGAGTCGTCGACAAATTCCGTCCAGTCTTTTATGGGCAACTTTATTCGCAAGTTCGCCGTGGCCCTTCCGGGCCCCTTTGGTGGAAATCCTGGTCCGCGTAGTGGACCCAGCTCGCTCCCCTCCATCGAGGCCCCGGGGGCACCGCCGCCAGGCGGTTCTTCTGCTGCAATGCACGGAGGGCCAGTGGCCGCGGTTGCAAACTCAAACGTTCCGGGCGCTGCTGATTCGACTGCACTCACGACTGCATCACCAGCCGTGCGTGCGGCAGCAGCATCGCGAGGAGGAGGAGGAGCAGGTAGAGGAGGTGGTGGAGGAGGAGGCAGGCGCGTGGATGCCACGGTAATTGCCATGTCAACAACGCAACACTCGGCGGTGACACAGGCTGCAGACTCGAGCCGAATCACCTCTCTTTTTGTGCAAGGCTCCGTGATTTGGAACCAGGGCGGCGATTCTCGAATTATTGTTGTTTTTTCATTCCCAGATGATTTTAGCATCAAGGCCATGCAAAAACTCGAGGATGTCGTGGCTCCGGACGGGACCATGAGCAACAAGTTTGCAGAGGTCATCAAGGAATTCAATGAGATGCTCGGCGAGCAGGGCGGAGACGACGGTCTCGTGCTTTAGAACTCTTTAAAAAACATTGGTATGGAAAGAAAACGAAAGTTTTGGACAGGCATTGTACTTAGTAGGCCGGACGAGTACAGGCGAGAGGAGTGCGCTCTTGAGTGTGGCAGAGCCCAGTCACGTCCGGCATCATCATTTCGCCGTCAAAAGCGTAGCGCAACTTCAAAAACCCTTTCGCACAAAAGTAATCAACGTATGCATGCAGAGCAAGCGGCATGCAAGCATGGATCGCCCATACTCGCTCTCCAGATTGCAACTGCTTGTTATCTGTTTCCTTGACAAAATTGCCCATGGCATGGCGCATGACTTGGCATGACACGGCATGGCAAAGCTGCTCTCTTTGCCCTCAGGGTGTGATAAATCATTCTTTGCATTGGCAAAAAAGGAAAAAAAAAAAAGAGGTTCATTTTCTATCTATGTCACATTGAGAATTGTCGTGGTATCTTGCTGCTCAAGGTCCTCAAAGCGCTCAGGGTCTGCTGAACTCGTGGAGGAGGCGTTTGTGTCTTGCGTCGTCGAAAAGTTTTCCTCCTCGTTATCCAAGGTGTCGTCCGAGAGCTCGGACGTCACTTCATGCCGAGACGCTTGGCCACCTGCACTCGCGTTGCTCGTGTTGCTCACGTTGCTCTCGTTACGGCCACGAGCTGGAGGTGCTGAGGAAGCACCAGGAGAGGTCAACTGTGGCGAAGACTGATCCGAGAAGGCCGCTGTCTGAAGAAGAATTGGCGGCTGGGACGAGCTTCGGGAGAACATGAAGCGCTGACTTCGCCGGCGCGGACGGTCCGCGCTCGCAGGTGGCGCATCTGCGTCGAGGCCAGTCCCGCTGCCGTCAGGAGACCGCCACCCAGGCGACCCCGGAAGCCCACGCAACAAGGCCGAGTGGCGTCCAAAGTTCGCGGCGAGGCTGCGACGGCGCGCTCGCCAGCCGGATTCGGGCTTCGATGATCCATCTTTGCCATCGCTAGTACTCGCGTCGCCATCGTGCTCTACTACGCCCGCGTCCTCGCTTGCATACTTGCCATCCTCGAGCTGATTCACCTGTTCCATGAAAGAGTTGTCCGAGCGCTGCAAGCGATAGTAGGGATCCTCATCGACGCTCTGCTGGCGAAACATGTACGACTTGCGCGAGCAGCAATGTCCACGATAGCAAAGGTACACGATGCATCCCTCGGCCCGATGTTTGTGCGTTGTCTCCCCCGACGCATAACTCTGCTCGTTGCGGCCATCAGCGACGAGGCCAAAGTGCCGATGATAGGTTTCAGAAAAATAGTACAGAAAGGGAATATTCATGCCTGCGACGAGGAGGCCCGAAATAATGCCGTCCTCTCGAGAGAGACCGAGGCAAAGCGTGAGAGCTTCGAATTGCGCACAATAGCCGAATCTGAGGCCATCAATGACCAGATCATCTGCTGCCTTCATACCGCCCCGCTCCATCATGGCCAAGAGAATCATGCCCACGTCATAGGAAAAGATGATGAGAACCATCATGGCGACCTCAAAGGCAGCGAAAACGGAGAGAAGATTGCCTGCATGACAAAGCGCCCGGAGGAAGCGTTTCCCAAAGTAGTGCTGAACAGGAAAAAATGCACAAAAGGACGAGATGCAGTGCAGCACAATGGGAAGAGCAAAGAGAAGCAAAAAGTAGCACACCACGATGAACACCACGCCCGCCACCCAGCTTACTTCGATTGGCTCAATGTCGGGCAGGAGGCGTTGACCAATGTCTGGAAGTGTCAAGTATTGCACCTGAACTCCTGGCGATAGATCCGCTCCTTCTAGCTGAAAGGCAAGCGTCTGTTTAAAAACGGGGAGACTGTACGCGCTGACACCGAGCGCGGCAATCATGATGGAAACGCCGATGCCAACGATCTCTCCGAGGCGAGAGCAGGCGAATCGATAGCTTCCGCGAATAAACTCCATGTCGGTGGACAAGGACTTGGGTGACTTTTTCCCGGACGAGTCCTCTTTATTGTCGGCAAAGTACCATCCTTCTCTTCGCTGGGCCCGACTTGAGCGGTTCGTGGCAGACTCGAAGCGATTCGCATGGCGAATAAAATGCGACTGTGCCCCGAGTGCCGGGCCACCGCGACGCAGCTGTTGCGACGCAGCCCTGTGCACCGTGGTAGAAGGACTCGGCGGCGACATGGGCGAAGGCGGAGCTGGCAGAAAGGTTGGAACCGTAGCCGCAGACATTGATCGGCGTGCTGTCGTGTTGCCTCTGCCGCCAAGGATGAGTGGCTCGGACGACGTTGTTGACAGGACGTCATGAATCACTTCCTCCGGACCATCTTCTCGCGCGACATCGCTTTCGCAAGCGGAGCCTTGTACACGAGGCGCAGCGATTCGAGGAGGAGAGGGAGGAGGAGAAGAGGGAGAAGGAGAAGGATCGTCACCATCAACGGCTGAGACATCTTGAGGCTGATCGTGGTGCGGTGTTGGAGCCGAAGAAGTCGTCGCAGCAGCAGTTGTGGCAGTGGCGGCAGTGGGTGCAGCAGAAGCAGCCGCAGCCGCAGCAGCCGCCGCCGCCGCCGCCGCCGCCTCTTCCTTGGTGAATGTTCCCTGTGGAACTCCGTGCACCCCGAGAAGGGAATTTACGCAACAGAGAGTCCGACACAAAGGATTGGCATTGCCAAAGTACCACTTGAGACGAAGCGACTTGGTCTCGCGCTCGAGTGTCCAGGTGAGCAGATATACTGCGTTGTAGTGCAAGACGTAGATCCACTCCGTGAGCACGAGCAAAAGAATGACGTTGGCGAGATAGACAAAGACAGCCCAGCCGGGCTCGCCGCGGATGGCGCGGTGAGTACCCGTATCATCATTGAAGTCCACTTGGAGAAAGGAGTCGAGAAAGAAAATGAAAAAGAAAAAGTACAGGGACATGGTCCCAAGTCGGGAGACCCAGCGCAAGATCCGCGAGCGCGTTCGAAGTTGGAGCTCGCCAAACCATACCGAGAGCATGAGACCGACAATAACAATTGGCCAAATGAGCGAGCAGACCACGATAAAAATTGCTGACGAGTAGCCACCGTTGGCCCAAGTGAGTCGGATCAGTTCGTGGAGGGAAAATTGGCCGACCGCAACGAGATCGGTGCTTCCGTCGAGAATGCCAGGGATGTTACTCCAAAGGATAAAGGCATCGGCTACGATGGCGCACGTGAGCAAAACGGCGTAGACGCCGAGAATCGCGGTGACGACGACGGAAAGCCACACTGGATATGATTGAAACAGACGGTCCCTTGTCATGGAGATGAGCTCCACAGTGTGCGCACTCAGCTTGCCGGCCTCCTCGATGCCGCTCGAGAAATCTTCACTGGCGCGTGCACTCCGTCGGACGCGTCGCCTCGAAGATGGGCCTGGCGGCAGCGAGGATGACCCTGTTTCATTCTCCTCGCGGGTTCGTCTCGCCTCGCCTTCTTCCAGCATGCGAAGAAAGTTTGAAGTTTCAGGGTTTGTATCCGTCACTTCGTGTTGCGCCACGTTCCCTCGGCTGACGCGATTTGCAGGGTCTTTATTATGAGGAACATGCGCCGAGAAAGGCGATGCCGACGGCGGAGAGGATGACGATGACGACGACGACGATGATGCTGAAGATGACGACGACGAGGAGGACGATGATGATGATGACGACGACGATGACGAAGTGGCGAGGTCGACGTCTAGAGGCGGACGCATCGTTGTGGCTGCAGCTGCGGCAAAGTCCATGCCGTCGCTCATTTGTCGCCCGAGGTTATCCTGACTGTGAGTCAGAGGTGGTTGATGGAGTTGGCTAGCGCTAGCGCTTTGCTCTTCAGGCATGGGCGCGCGCGCAACGTCTCTATTCTGCGCGCAAGCCGTGTTTTCATCTTCTCTCTCCTCCGCCGCGACGGCCTCCTCGCGCGACGTCCCAGAGTCCCCGCGAGGTGTCGCCGGGCCCATCGTGTCCGCTGCAGTTCGTCCGCTCCTCTGCGGCCCCTCGCCACGCCTCGCCGCGGCCCCTCGCGCCGCTTCAGGGCAGCGGGCGGGCAGGAGCGCGGGGATCCCAGCAGGCACGCAGGCACGCAGGCAGGCACGCAGGCCCGCCGCGCCGCGCCGCGCCGCGCCGCGCCGCCCTGCGCCGCGCTGCGGCGGCGGGTCGCTCGCCTTCAAGTTCTGCCCGGCTTGGCCGTGCCTCGTTGCTTCTGCGCGCCCTTCCGAACGCGCCCTTCTTTCTCTTTTCGGTGCCTCGTCTCGCTCCTGCGCAACGTGAAGGCGGCGAGCGGCCTTCTCGCAGTGGCAGCCGGAGAATACGTCGTGGAGGCGGGGGCGAGAAAGAGAAGGACGGGAACATGTCCCTCATCGAGTTGCGGTTGGATGATGGAGTCGCTGCCGCGCTTTGTGGCACTTGCACCATCCTTCAATGGGCCATGGTGGTGAAAAAGAAGTAACGTCGGGACCATCGTGGAGAGGCGTGGTGCGGAGGTGTGGCGGGGGTGGAGCGGTGGGCTTCTGCTGTAACAAAACGGGAAATAAATTGGAGATTCATTCTCGAGATCGATGCCATCGCGCTTGCCCTATTCGAATCCTATCAACGGGCGATGCCGGAGTCGTTCCGTTCGCTGGCCGGGCTTTTAGCACCTTGACCATCCTGGCCAATCTGGAGAAAAACGAACACGAACGAAGACGAAAGCAATGGAACCAAACTCGGGACAACGCCGTGCTCGACTGACCTCTTCTTGCCAGTTAGTCAGGTCATTTCGTTGCTGCTGCTGCTGCTGCTGCTGCTGCTGCTGCTGTCCCTCTTGCTGCTGCAGCTGCTCTCCAGGCTGCTCAGCTTCCTCAATCGGAGCCGGAGTCGGAGTCCGAGTCCTCCCTTCAAGTTCTCGTTCCAATGTCAAGCAGAGCAGAGCAGAGCAGAGCAGAGGAGTTCGTGTTCCGCCGGAGTTGGGCTTGGCTCGGCGCGGCTTGGCTTGGAGCAGCGGCAGACCCCGATCCCTGCGCCGGCAGGCACCATCCCGCGCGCGCGGCGCCGCTGCGCAGGCGGGCTGCAGAGCGGCCCCGGCGCTTCGCGCTTCGCGCTTCGCGCAGAGGCGCTGGCGCTGGCGCTGGCGGCGCTGGCGCGGATGGACTCGGGCCTCGACATCGACAGGGGCCTGCGGAGCCCGCTCGCAGGCCTGAGCGCAGGCGCGAGCGCGGGCGCGAGCGCGGGCGCGAGCGCGGGTGCGAGCGCCAACGGCGGCAGCGGGGGGCTTGGCCCCGGGCGTAGCTCTGGCGGCAGAGCAGCCAGCAGAGGCGGCGGCGGCGTCAGCGGCGGCGGCGGTTGCGGCGTGTCCTCGCCGAGGTGGGCGCTTAGCACAAGCCGCTGCGCTCGCCAAGACCGGCTGGTGCCGCCGCCCGGAGGCTCTCCGTTCTTCGTGCGCGACCCCAACAACCCGGCTCGCGACGGTGGTGATGGCGGCGACTTTTTGCAGACGGCAACATCCAGGAAGCCCGGCAAGGCCATGAGACACGGCAAGAGGCCAGACTGCAGCGACGACGACGGCGACGAAAACATGGAAATCACCAGCGACGTTGAAGACGCCATCGGCGGCAGTGACAGTGGCAGCAGTGGTGGCGGTCCCCACAGTGGGGGCTTAACCCGCCGCAACATCATGGCGCAGGAGCAGCAGAGTGCGGATGCTCAGATTTCCTCGAACGCCAGCATCAGCACCCAAGATGCCTCGACAGTCCACGCGAGGCCGAGGCAGCTCGACGCCAGTTTCGCCAAGCATCGCTTTGACAAAGACGTCGCCGATCTCATGGCCGCACGGACGCCGTACTTTATGCCACACGCTCACGTCTCCTTTCGCATGCTTGAGCCCCCTTTCGTGGGGTCCGCCCCTGATGTCCACAAGGCGCTCATGTGCAGCGTGCGCCCCACAGACGGTGCATATGGAGGCACTCCCTGGAGCTTTCGCATTTGTCTCCCCGAGGCATACCCGTTTAAACCGCCCCGCATCGAGGCGCTCTCGCCGCTCTTTCACCCCAATGTAAATCCCGAGACCGGCGCAGTTGCCTTTCCCATGTTGGAAAGAGACTGGTCGCCGGTGTGTACCCTGCAAATTGTGGTTTTGGGTCTGGTTCTACTCTTTGTGGAACCCAATTTGGAGCATGTTGTCAACCTCGAAGCTGCCGAGCTCTTGCGCAGCGCGCCTGCGCTGTTCCTTCAGCGGGTGAACCATGACAAGTCAAGTCTCGTCAAAGCGAGCGGTGACCAAGGTGCCTGTACGTCTGTCTTGCGATCCAAGCGGCGGTCCCTTTCGCCCGCTGCTCACTTGCACGAAGCTCACGGCCTCGCGAAACGACGCTTCATTTTTCAAGACTCGCATCGCTCATCCCGTGGACCTCGGAATGATCTGAGCGATTCCCCGCACTCGTCACGTTCTCGACAGCAGCCTTACAATGGAGATCAGATGCTTCGAGAGCAGCATCACGACCAACAGGGCGAGCATCACGCAAAACGACAACAGCAGCATCAACAGCTTCAGAACCAGCCTCAGCAACAACAGCACCAGCAATCGCAACACCGACAACAACAACACCATCAGCAACTGCAACAGCAGCAGCAGCAGCAACAACAACAACTTCAGCAGCAAATCCAGCATCAGGCGCAACAACGAATTTTGGTGCAAAAGCTGACGCATTGCTCGCTCTCGCAAAACACAAAGCGCCGAAAGATGCACTAAGATCTCGTTCGTTACTCAAGCGCAACCTAGGAACTGTTCAAAAGAACACAAACGTCATCCCACTACCCCCCGCCCCGCTGACCCCCCCCCCCCGCGCGCTTTGGGGAAATCAAAAGAATGGCAGGGAAGACGTGATGGATGTGGCAAGCGCACCGCCTCTTCTCTTTTTTGAATGTTCCACAAAAAGAAAGCAAAAAGTCGCCAGACGAGGTCATTTGGCGCTGAAGGAGCATGTCTTCCGAGGGCTCCTTGTCTACGCATGTATTGTATTATTACCGTCGTTGCCAGTTTTGTTTTTACAAATTAACCTTTCGTATGTACTGTGCGGTTTGGTTTGGTTGGGTTTCTAAAGTGTGGGGAGCGTGATGTTGGCTATCGAGGTAGCTTCGGAAGAAAGAATGGAGAGGGCGGCAATTGGGCCAAAACTGGTGAAGATGACAATGAAGACGACGAGAATCTGCTCTCGCCAAGGCCAGACGTAAATGGATTCGTCGATTTCACGTTCAAAGTCGAGTGTATCTTCTTCCTCTTCATCGTCGTGATCGTGCGCGACCTTGGCCCACTGGGCTTCAAAGCTTGTCTCGGAAATAGTCTCCAACTCCGGCACAAAGACCATCTCTGCCGTCTCGTACTGATTGCCGTGAACGCCTTTGTGTTCGTCAAAAATGTCCTTGAGTCGAGAGTAATACCGACGGTGGAAGAGATCCACCTGCTCCTCTGTTGGCACAGCACGCTCGCCGCCCTTGAGTACGGGGACCTCGATTGGATCCCCCAAAACGATCGTGACGGGGCCGCGATCTGGAATGCAGGGGAGCGAGAACCGGCCGACGGGGAACATTGCAGGGTTCGTTCGCATACGGCGAACGAACCAGCGCTGGACTCGCTTCGGAATGATGGGCAAATTCCGTAGCGCGCGACGGTCACCAAAAGCAAAAATAGGAACCAAATACAACTTACGGTCGGGTTGGCGCGCAGCGCGGCGAAAGGCGATGCGCACGAAACCCTTGTGTTTCGTGCTGATGGGCTCCTCAACGCCCTCGAGATCTCGCGAGGGCGCCAAAAGCATTTCGTGTTGGCCTCCCGGCACAAGCACGACGCTTCGAAAACGATTAAGACCTGCCCAGATTCCCTTTTTGCTCACCTCGAGACCTCCACTTAGCTGTACAAAGTCACGCAAAATGGGTACTTGATGCGTGATGCTTGCGCTGAGAGTAAAGGGCACAATGTTGGGGAGGAGCTCCGACCATTGTGGGGTCATTTTCATGTACGCGGCGCCCAAGGGCACGAGGCCGTGGGGGTGATAGCCACAAATGTACTCCTGCTCCGGGTCCCAAGGCTCTTCAGACGTGCGCACCATCGAGAGGCTGAAATGGTCTTCAACGATGCGAAAAAGGAATGATCCGGGCTCCAAGCGCCGTGTGCCTTTGATGCTCGGATTCCCTAGATAGGTTGTGAGATAAATGGCGCCGCACGTGCACACCGCGTAAATTGACGTAGCCCCATCGCCAAACAAGTGAAAGAAACACACAGAGACGCCCGAAAGGATAATGTGGGGCTCTACGCTACAGACGGCCAAGCACGTCATGAAAGCTGTTCGCATGATATCCCTCAAGCCGGACAGAAAGTGCCCTTCTTCCGCTTCGCGCTCTTTGACAAGACTCTGCACGCGAGCGCCGCGATGCTTGGTGGTCACGACCTCGCGCACAAGGCCCTCATCACGCTCGAAGCGCTTGAATTGACTGAGCGAGAGAACCATAACGATCTCTGCAAAGACATAGAGAGCGCCCACTGCGCCCGGGAGCAGTCTGGTGGCCCCAACAAAGCGCGCAAGGGAGCCTTGTAGCCACAGTACGCTTGATGCAAAAGCAATGAGGTCGGAGGACAGCTGCATGCCGAAGGCAGAGGACAGAGCCCCGAGGATGACGGGCGCAAGCCGCTCGACTGACAGTGAGAGACAGACGCCATAGAGACTCCATGCGACGACTTGGAGAAAGACAAAAGTCGGGCCGCCGCGCAAGGGCTGGAAGAATGCCCAGCCATTCGCGAAGTGAAGCCAGCGTCCTCCTGCGGCATACGTGAGCCAAAAGGCTTGCAAAAAGGCCGACGTGGAACCCACGCCACACATGACAATCACATAGCTCATTTGCCAGTCAAGTCCGGCAAAGTGCTTGGTCTTGCTCTGGAGAATGTGATGGTGGCGCGTCGAGCCGAGCTCATCTGTGGCCGAGGAGCTCAGGTTCCAGACGAGGAGAAGCTCCCACGCAAAGGAGAGAAGTGAGGCGAAGCCAATGACGCCGCACTCTAGCGCAATAAAAGCGCCGCACCACTCCCGTCCGCTGTCCGACAAAAGGTAGGCTTTGAGGTACTTGCGGCGCTTCTCATCCTTTCTAGTCTGGTCAATCTTGTCTTCGAATTCACTGGGAGAGGTATCCTTGCTCACCGACGCGCTGTCGATGTTTTCTTCTTGAGCGGTCTCGTCCCCTTCCAAAATTCGGTCCTGGTGGTAATCGGCGCCAGGCGGGGCGTGGCAGAGGGCCGAGACTTGGTTCCCTACTTCGAGAATGACGGTGAAGAATACGGCAAAGCAAAGCAGCTCAAAAGGGAAAAAGTAGGCGAGCAACCACGGCAGCGTGAAGGGCGCAGTGGACACGATGAAGCAGCCGAGCAAGACTGCATTTTGTAGCGCAGTGAGGAGCACGCTGCGCGCCGACGAAGATTGGTCTTTGCGCACGTCTGCATTCTGGCGTTGCTGCGCGACTTTGGACAGCCGAGTTTCCTCCTGGATGCCCGTGACCCCGAAAAGAAATCCTACAACGATGCCGAGCGCGCTAAGGGCGATGCCGGTGCCCAGAAAGCGGTCGACCATGACGGGCGTGGCAAAGTGGCGCACGAGCAGGAGAGCGACGGAGAGACACAGGAGGACGAGGACGACGTCAACTCGTCCGCCCGGAATTTCGCGCATGCCGGCCCGCGCCGCGCGCCTGAACTCAAAGACATCCTCCTCGCTGGCCGCGGCGCTGCGCGCGCGTTTGCGCGGGAACTCGGACTCGCAACGGCAGAACTCCTCGACCACGTCGAAGTGGCGTCCCAGGACCAGCAGCAGCGACCAGCGCGGCCAGTGCCGCAGCAGGCTGCCCACCTTGCGCGCCAGCATCGTGCCGCCGCCCCTCCGCCGCCGCCGCTGCGCTGCGCTGCTGCTGCGCTACGCAGACGCCGCCAGAGCGAGCGCTCGCTGCCCGCGCCGCCGGAGATACGGGTCTGCTGCCTGCTCGTGCCCCGCCTCCCTCCCTCTTCCTTCCTTTCCTCGCCCGGCGGTTCGGCGTCTGCCGCCTGCGCAGGCTGAGGCTGACGCGCGCCCCCGGCCGAGCGCGAGCCGGCGGTCGGCTCGAGGCGGCGGCGGCGGTCTGCGGCCGGTCCTCTCCCTCCCGCCCCCCTCCCCCTCCCTCCTCGCGCGCGGGAGGCTGCGCCCCTGCGCGGGAAAGCCAAGCCGCGCCGAGCCAAGCCGCGGAGAGCGCCGCGTCGATCGAGCGAGAGCGGGAAGCCCATCGTGTGGTGTCACACGTTGGTCTGCCTGCCTGCCTGCCTGCCTGCCTGCCTGCCTGAGTGGGAGGAGCCTGGGAGCGCTGAGCTTGGCTTCACGGGTGGACGTCGATCGCACTGTCACACGTGCGCCCCAGAAGACGCCCGAAGGGCTCTCTCCGCTGACGCTGGCGCTGCAGCTGGTTGCGTGGCACCGACTGCACGGCATTGCTCAGCTGGGCTCGCTCGGTTCTGCTCGGCTCGGTTCTGCTCGACTTGTTTTGCTCTTTGGCAAGTCATTCTTTCGCTCTTTTCGCTCGCTGAGTTTGCAGACCCCTCCGAAACCTGGCTGGGAAAATCTTCACAGGCGAGCTGGCTGCCAGTTACTGTGGCAGCCAGTCACCCGTGTCAGCTGCTGCTGCTCTGCTTGTCGCAGCCAAGGCCAGCAGTCTTTTGCTGACAGTGAGTCGTTGACTTCGAGAAACGCTCAGGCGATGCCGTAGGCTGCGAGCGCCACGTAAGCTAAACGCTCACCGACCTTTCCAAATTACGTAAGCACGCGCAGGAGGGGGGTGGTCGTAGACAACATACGTTAGAAAACAAGACAGCGAGCCTAATGTCGAGGCAGGATTTTGTCCAAGCGATTTTTTCATATCCAAGCGCGTGTGAAGGAAGTGAACTTCTTCTGTATATTTGCTCAATCGCAGCAGCCCAGCGAGCCTTGTCGTGATTGACTGGTGACGTCCCAAGGTTTATCATTGGAATTGTTCCTTCCAGGCACGTCTGTCCCAAACAGAAACGCAGCCTCGCAAGCGTGGATGGAGATGGCTTGATCCATTCAATGTGGTATACACTTCAAAATTGTTGTGCTTATTCAAGGGGCGGAAGGCGGCACGGGTGCAGCTTCTGCGGACGCAGCGTTTGGTGTGAGTTGCTCGCGCCGATAGGCCCAGTATTTGCGTCGAATCGGGTCGTGCTCGGCAGCCAGACTGTCGCAGAGCTCTGTGGCAAGACCCGGTTCCCCATTTGCGCCGTAAAAGTCGACGGCGAAGCCCAGAAGCGGTGGCGGATTTTGCTTATTGGGGTGGCCCTCGGAGCTCGCCTTTACGGAATGCAAAAGACCATCGAGTTCGTTGCGAACCAAGGAGACTTCGACAAATGAGGGCAGGCGAATGATACCGCGCAAATAGTTAAAGGGGCTCTCATTGTTGGGCGCTCGCTTGGCCTGCGTCCAGGCAAACGTGAGCTCCCTTTCGCGAATTTCCGCGTCATCAAAGCCAGTGGTGTTCTTGACAACGAACCAGCGCTGGTTCCAGGCAGAATTGTTGCGCACATCCATTTGCAAAAGTTTCTCTACAAATGCGATCTCGCCATCCCACAAATCAAAGCGCTGCAGGGCAAACTGGCGATGCGACCAAGCATGGTAATTTTTCGAGTCGTCCATAAGAATCTCCTCGGTAAATTCGAGCTCGTCGGACCCATCGCCAAGCATCTCTACAACGGCACGGCGATGGTACCAGATCTGGTAGTTCTTTGGCGATCGCAAGGCGGCGTTGGTTGCAAACTCGAGCTCATTCTTGAGGTCCTCTCCGAGGGCCTTGAGACATTCGCGGCGGAAAAACCACGCCGTGTAATTGGCTGCATTCCCTGCAATCACACGGGCTGTGAGCGCGAGGGCGCGTTTGCTGCGCTCGTCCGCGCGCAGCACCGCGCGAAAGTACCCCATAGTCTCGGCAAACTCGCTCGTGTAGTTGATCTGGGCGCAGGCTTCGTCGCCTTCCGGCGCGTCAATCGGCGTCACATCTGCCCACTCTGCGCCACCAAAGTATCCGCCCGCATCCTCTCCGTCCTCCTCGTGCTGTTGCATCCTTCTCCTTCGTCCCGTCTAGGCGCGCGCGCACGCGCGTTGTGCGTGTGCTACGAGCCCAGATAATCTATTTGTTTCCGCTTTCCGCTTCGTTGTCGCCCCTCCCCTCCCTCCCTCCCTTTTTCCCCTTTTTTTTTCTTTGGTGGAGGGGGTTGTCAAGCCTGACACTCCTTGACGTTGCCTCGGTCGAGGAATCTCCGTCGTCGCTCCACGTCAGCCAGCCTCAGCTAGCCTTTAAAAATCAATGAATAGGCCTACTGATAAGCAAAAGTCTTTTCATTTCATGTAGTACGTATCCATTCAATCTTGATAATCAAGCAAGCATGGTTTAGTAAATTTGTTACAAAAAGGCCTCGAGATAGATACGCAGACAAGTTGCTAGTTTGAGGACGGGTTGCCAACTCCGGTTCCGCTATTACGACCATCTCCACCCTTGGACGGCGGTCCGTTTTTGACTGCTTCTTCTTGGAGCTCACGCAAGACCTCCTGCACAAGCTCTTCGTCCATGTCGCCAAGACTGGAGCGCAGCTCTTGCATGATGCTTTGGAATTCGGGAGGCAGTTCACCCTCGCTGGGAAGAACAATGCTGGGGTCTACGGCCCTGAGGTCCTCACGATCATCGTCGTCATCGGCAGCAAACTGGTTGATATCAAATGTCTTCCATTCCCTCTCGGCCGCCTCCGAATCCGGTCCCTGAAGTTGGCCATCGGGAAGCCCATTTTCACCGAAAACTTCTTCTCGGCTCTCGAGCAGCAGTTTGCGAAGCACGGCCTCATCCATATCGGGATAGGTTTCCATGGCCTCTTCCAACAATGCCTCTTCAGCTCGCGAAAGTGGTTCAAGCATGGCTTGGGCCAACGCATGCGTTTCGTTGTCGTCCGCCGCCTTCAAAGTGGAGGTATTGGCGCTACTTTCATGAGCCCGCATAGCCCCTGCGGCATCTGCGCGGCTATCGAGAAGAATTTCGGCAAGTTCCGCGTCGCTAATGCTCGGGTTTGCACTCCTTGCAACCTCAACGAGACGTTCTTCCAAAGGCGAAAGCGTCCCAAGAGTGTCTTCCAGCTGCCGAGCATAAGCAGTAGTTGACGCTGACTCCACGAAAGAAGACTCCTCCTCGTCCCTAAAGTCTGGAACGCTTGCGGCCACGGACGCGCGCTCCTTTGCGAGAATCGCCTTGAGCGCTACCTGCTCTTCCGGATCGAGACCAGGCCTCGACTCTTCCATTTCAATCATGACGTGGGGCGCGCGATGATGCTGCACGCGTTTGGCTACAATCGCGCGAATTTGAGGCGTACAACGGCGCATGGCCTCGGCCACGAGCTCGACCTCTTCGGGTGCCAGGGGCGAGAGGTCGTGATGAAGTGGCGGCCGCCAGACGATGGTCACATTGTGCATGTCGCCAGAAATCTTGGCGCGCACACACTCAACCGTGGAGAATGCGCCAAAGCCAACAAGACGCGAGGTCACCGCGTTGACCAAGCCAATCTCGCGGTTCACAAAGGCTTCCTGGACATGCTGCTCGATGCGCGTCTCCGCGCGCTGCTGGCGTCGCGTCACCGACCTCGGGCTTGCTCCGCGCGCCTTGGGGATGCCCTTACGCAAGAGGTCGCGATGGTGCATTTTAACGCGGGGCGCAATTGTATCGTCGGCGTCCTCGAGGTTCATAAGGTCGAGCTCCGTGAGGCCCATGCGCAGATCCTGGCGGCCCAGACGCACGTTACCGGGCCCGCGTTGACTTTTTCTGATTTTATCGGCAACGTGTTTGGGGAGCTCATCCTCCTCTGCGCCTTGCTCGGCCTCCAGCGCGCGTTTCTGAATGAGTTTCTGGCGTTTCTCATACCGCACCTTTTGCGCAATTTGCTCCTGCCGGTTCACTCGCTTGTACTTGGCGCCGCGGACGCCGGCGAGGCCCAGCGGTCTTCTCCGCTCCAGACGCGCGCCTGCCTGCCAGCCCTCCGCCGCCGCCGCCGCCGCCGCGCGCCACGCCCCGCGCATCCTGCTCCCGTCCCGCGGGCCCGCGACCGCGACCTCGACTCGCCGCCGCCACCAGACAGGACAGCCAGCCTCGCAGACCGAGCCAGGCTCTCGCGCCTCCCTCCCGCGCAGCGCAGGCCGGGGCGCAGAAGGAAAGCAGGAAAGCAGCCACGGGCCGCGCGCGTGCGGAGACAGGCGACTGCGAGCGGGTTGCGAGCGAGCGAGCGCGCGAGCAAGCAAGAGGTTTGCAAGCAGGCAAGCAAGCAAGCAAGCAAGCAAGGAGAGAAGCGTCTGGCCGCCACGAGCCGAGCTAGCTAGCTATAGCCAGCCAGCCAGCCAGCAAGCAAGCAAACCCCTTTTCCCGCCTTGGCTTTGGCTTTGGGTTTCTGCCTGGGTTTTGGCCTGCCTTGGCGAGGCGCGGCGTGCCGTGGCAGGACGAGACCTGGCTTTGGCTCTTCCGGAGAAGGGGAGCGAGGGAGCGGAGGCTGTCGCGCAGCACAGCGCTCTGTGAGGCTGCCCGCGCCCGCGCACGAGCAGGGTCGAGGGGGAACGGAGAGACTTTGGAGGAGTTTCCAGGGCGCCGCCGCTCCCAGAGCGCAAGAAAAGGCAAGACAAAGCACACCATGAGCGCAGCCAAAACGGGAAGGAAGCTACCATGCCAATTCTTTGTAATGGGGACTTGCCAACATGCCAAAGACCAAGACTGCAGATTTAGCCACGACAGAGATCTGTGCAAACCGGGCGCGCTCGAAGAGCCTTGCAAGCACTTCCAGGCCAAGGGATTTTGCAGAAATGGACGATTTTGCCTGAACATCCATGACCGCGACGCCGTCGAACGCATGCAGCAGGAGCAAAGGGATCGTGCTACGCAAGGCAAGGCCAAGCCGGCGCAGCCCAAGATTCATGTGCACAGCGAGATCAAACCCCCCGTCGGCGCCGCAGAAGATAAGGCACATGGAACAACAGGCGCAAACTCGGCAGCGTCTGCCCCGCCCCACGCCCCTGACGCGGCGGCACCCACGCAGGCCGAGTTCCATGCTGCTCTCCAAGGCCGTGAGGACGAAATGTACTTTTACGGAAGTCTTCCCACTGGCACGCAAGACCAGGCGCCAGCGCGCCGAGTCGTGGAGCCGAGCCCCGATTGGGCTGAACTTGCGCACCGCGAGGCCGCGCTGCAGACACAGCAGCCGAGTGGCTTTGTGCACGACGCCAAGTCCAAGGCCCCTTGCAAGTTTTTTATGCGCGGAGAGTGCAGGTTCGGGGAGCGATGCCGGTACACGCATCCCGGGGCCGATGGCAATGGTGCTTACGCAATGTCGCCGGCGCCACATCAACAGTCTGCTCCAATGTCTGTGGAGTCGGCCATGGATCAGTTTGAGCGACAGGCCAGTCGTGAGCTTGAGTGCGGCATTTGCCTCGAAGTTATTGCAAGCAACAAAGATGGTCGCTTTGGCATCCTTACGGGATGTGACCACGCGTTCTGCCTCTCTTGCATTAAAAATTGGCGATCGACAGAGGTTTCCAAGGGTGACGATCGCAAAGAGCTCGTGCGTCGGTGCCCGCTCTGTCGCGAGCCTTCTTATTTTGTTGTTCCGTGCGATCGCATGGTGCGAGATCCAGCACGTAAAAATGCACTCATCGAAGAGTATCAAGTCCGCATGAAAATGATTCCGTGTCGCTATTTCGACCAAGGTAATGGGACCTGCCCGTTCGGCACGAGTTGCTTTTACAAGCACGTGTATGCGAATGGTCAAGAAGAGAATCCCGGCGATCTACGGACCTACAAGGACGCCGAGGGCCGCACCAAGGTCGACAACACGAACAGACTCTCCGAGTACTTTGACTCGGCACTCTCGATGGGAGGCCGGCCCCGATAACTCTGAGATCATCTCCTGAATATATTATCAATTATTGCATGCTCTCTTTGCTATAACAGTTTGTGTAGTCCCCCATCCTCTCCTCTTCTCTCTTTCCTGGGGTCTCCGAAGGAACTCGCTCTCACGTCAGGTCAAGTCAGGTCAAGTCATTCAATCATCTTCGTAACCCAAAGCCCGAGCTAGTCTGACCGTCAGTGAGCACAGCCCAGACTGCAAGTCGCAGTCGCAGTCGCTTCCGACACGGATTTTATGAAATAAATAAAATAATGTTCGTCGCCTCGAGTTGCCTGTGCAAGGCTTGCTTGCAGAATTCTCAACGTGTCCTTCTCTCCTCTCTGCCTTCACAGCAAAATTATCATGATGGTGGTGTGAGGTGGTGAGCAAAAAGCTTTCGTCCCAAGTTTCGCGGACTAGACAATGCGACGCTTCTACGAGCGAACGCTGCGGCAAGGCTTGCTCAAGGCCGACGAGCGCCAGGTAGGTTGATGGGCGTCACCTCGCGTGAACTGGACGACGCGCTGCGCTGCAGCCGCACGCGAGCAGGGGCTCTGGGCTCTGGGCTCCAAGTCTCCTGCGATCCAGCGAAGCTAACCCGACCCCATTCGGATGTGATCCGCCGCCCCACCTGTCGGGTCTTCTATTGCACAGGCCTGGGTCGTCGGCCAACTCGACGGCCTGCAGCAGCGGCTTAGCCCATACGAAGATAAGCTCAGCACCTATCGCACGCAGTGCGAGGAATACAAGCAAGCCAAAGCGCTTCACGAGGCTCCTGCTCCTCGCCAAGGCGATGGCGATCCTGGAGCCGCTCCTCTAGATGAAAACGAGTCGCCGTCACCATCACCACCCGAGGTCCCGCGTAAACCTCGCGGTCTCTACATTCATGGCCAGGTCGGCACAGGCAAGACCGTGCTCATGGACATGTTTTATGAGACGACAAATGTGGAAAAAAAGCGCCGCGTCCATCTGCACGAGTTCATGATTGACGTCCATCAACGCATCCACAAGTGGAAGACGGAGGAGCGAGCCAGGCTCGTGGCCCAGCAAGAGGCCGCCAGGCAGGAAAAGGAAAGACAGCTCCAGGCTCAGGTCGAAGCCGGCGAAGCCCCGGAGGCCAAAGTATCATCCGAGCAAGATCGCCTCGACCTGCTCGAGGTGCGTCAGGGCGCTTCCGAGAGCGACGGCATATCTCAAGTGGCTGAGCAGCTGGCCAAGGAACATACACTGCTCGCGTTCGACGAGTTTGTCGTGAATGACGTCGTTGATGCTCTCATCCTCAAGCATCTTTTTGGCGTCATGTTTCAACACGGTGTCGTCGTCGTCGCCACTTCGAATACCGCCCCGGAACAGCTCTACAAGGACGGCCTCAATTACTTTTACTTCGCGCCCTTTATCGACATTCTCAAGGCGCAATGCAAGGTGCTCGACATGGACTCGTCCACGGATTATCGGCTCTTGGGCGGAACAGAGGCGACATCGGATCGCGTCTTTGCGCCCATTAATCCAGACACAAGGACCGAATTTGAGGCTGTTTTCGCAGCACTGACGGACGGAGCCAAGATTGACCAACGCACCGTGCCCGTGGCCTTTGGTCGCAAAGTCGTGGCCAAAGCCTGCACAGATACAGTGTGTCGCTTTGACTTTGAAGAACTTTGTGGCGATCGCGAGCCTGTCATGGGCGCGACGGACTTTAAGGCTCTTTGTGAAACCTTTGAGACCATTATGATCGAAAATGTGCCTGTCATGGGCTTTGACAATCACAACGAGACGCGTCGCTTCATCACGCTCGTTGACCAAATGTACGACCGTGGAGTCAATATCGTTCTCCTCGCCGATGCTGAGCTTAAGGACTTGATTCAGATCTCAGGAGAGGCACTTCCAGCGCAGGGCGACTCGGGCGCTTCTGGGGCAGACGAGCTCTTCTCGCTCAAGGAAATGCGTATGGCCGCCAAACGTCTTTCTTCACGCCTCGTCGAAATGACCTCTGCTGCTTCCGCTCGATGATGATTAGCGCACGTGTTAGCAGGTAGGTGATGATCAAAGTTAATCTTTCGGTTCATTTTGGGGAAATGATCGACCATTAGCATTTTCGTTTCTTTCTTTGGCAAGATTTTACATTGTCACTGGCAAGTTGCGTGGCCATTCGTTCTTTTGATTCTCTTCTTCTTGATTCGAGAAACGCCAAAGCTAGAGGATCAGAGATTCCGAATTCCACGTTTCCTTGCCAGGGTGGGTTGGGGGGGGGAAGGTTGCAACAATGGGGGAATGAATGTTTTCTTTGCTCTTCGTTTTTGCTTTTCTTTACTCTTGTGAATATTTTTTTAAAGAGTTTTTAAGTTATACGTGGAGCCTGCGTTGCTTTGCTTTGCTTTGCTTTGCTTTGCTTTGCTTTGCTTTGCTTTGCTTTGCTTTGCTTTGCTTTGCTTTGCTTTGCTTTGCTTTGCTTTGCTTTGCTTTGCTTTGCTTTGCTTTACTTGGATGCCGGTGGACCATTGACAGCGCCCCGAATGGCATCACCAACGCGTTCGCACGCATTCCGGCAAGACAAAGTTGCAGACTCAACTCCATTTTGAATGGAGGCAAAGTCAACGCGCTTGACTTCAGCAATGGTTTCGCGAGTCTCATTGCAAGCCATGATAAATGCAACGCCTGTCAAGTACACCAAAAGACGACGCGATGACCAGGCAAGATGAGCCGTCGCGCTCACAGAGGTTGCCCGACGTGCCAGCATGCTCCGTGAACCAACGGCCAGAGAATTCAAGTTCTCTGACGAGGTTCGACCGCAAAGTTCTCGTACGGAGTCACGCCCGTCAAGGATCTCCTGCACGAGCATCGTTCCAAGAGCCCCCGCGACGGCAACGCCTCGTTGCATGTAGCCGCGATGACTCAGCGCCCACTGCATTAAGGATTGGGCACGAAGTGCTGCAAAGAGACGCTCGCGATTGACACGCATCTGAACGTCCCACTGATCTTCCTGTGGAGAAGACTGTGTGATTGTCGGCGACATGGCAAGAGACTTGGCATCGTCGATGTCACCGATTTCGATGCGACGGAAACCTCCACTGCGCCTGCGGAACGCGCGCCTGCTGTCATCGCTGTCACCGCTGGTTCGAACGATTCCTAAGCTTTCGTCACAACCCATCTCATTTGCGATGCCTGTCCGCTCGTCTTTGCAGTGCTTGGCAATGGCAATGGCAAGACCCTGGCGGTCCTCATCCTTTTCTTCGGTGGTGTCGCCAAATACTTCGTCCAAGAGCGAAGGTTTGCTGTCCGGGGGTCGCTCCATAAGGTTTTCGCGAAGTGCACTGATCCAAGCAAGTTTGTCCTCTGTGGATTCGGCCACGCATACGAGAGTGCGCGAGGCGGCTTCAATTTGAAAAGCGTCGGAGGCTCCGTGCGCAAGCGGCGACCCGTTGGGGAGATCCTCGACATTGTGCACGCGCAACATGCCTCTAAAGTGCCATTTCTTCCTGCCTCCGCGGAGACCCATGGCCGCCGCGGGCCGCGCGTAAATGAGGCAGTCGTTAAAGAGAAAGAACTTGCGGCGTTTCTTGTATTTCCGGCTGCACACCTTGAAGAGCTCGCCTTCGCGCACGAAAATGCGCTGGGTCTCAAAGAGGTGCACCTTTTCACTCGATCCACCGCCGGGGGAGCTGGGACTCAGTTCCGGCTCGATGTCATCGCGCGCCGTGTCGTAGACCAGCGAGTTTTGCACCTCCCATACCTTGACTGCATTTTCTTTCTTGCGGATACTCTCGTTAATTTGCATGCCCACGCTTTCCATCTGCTCAAGCGCCTCGTGGCAGTCATCCAGGTCGCCATTCTCGGGAGGCAGCGCCTTACAAAGCTGCTGCAAAAGAAGAATGTGCCGCGGGACACGCTGGATGGGCATGATAAGGAGCGAGAGCAGCGTTTGTCCCTGGCCGTGTGAATGCTCGCACGAACGCACCACGGAGCCAAAGTTCGGGTTCTCGAGCGAGAGCTGCGTTACGAGCTGGACAGCCTCAGCGTGGTTGCTGCAGTACTCGGAGTAGAGTCTGTAGTAAGGTGCAATGCGCTTGTACAACTCGCCAACGCGGCCCACAACAAGGGCTTCGCCCAGACCTCGCTGGAACTCGGTGCTGAAGGCAAGCAGCTGCTCCACATTCCCAAAGATGGCCCGCGACCGCGCCGCGTCTGCGCGCAAGGCCGCGAGCATGGGAGGCATAAAGTGGTGCACCAGAATTTCTAAAAAGTCCGAGTATCGCGCCTCGGTCTCCTGGATCTCCTCGCAGACCTTGACCCATCTCGACACGGGCTTTGACTGCCCGAGCTCATTCGCTCCAAGACTTTCCACGGCGCGTCCCAGTGCGGGCGGTGCGACTTTTGCGACCTCGGCCATCTTCGTTGTCGAGCCCTCGTGCTGCTCGTTGTTTGCTCGCTCCTTCGCTCGCTTGCTCGTGCGCGCGCGCGCGTCCGCTTGCTCTCTCACCTTTTCGACCCCTCGCGCCGGCGAGAGCGGTCAATGTCAATTTGCGCTGCCCCTTTCTCGCCGCCCGGGTTTCTTTCTTCTCGCTCTTTCTCCCTCGCGGGGGCGGGCGGGCGGGCAGGAATCCATCTATCTATCCAGTTCCTCCGTAAAGTAATAGCAGTCCTATACTCGATCGTTTGGGTCTGGTGACTTCCTTCCTCGCAAAAATACTAATACGAAAGAAAGGAAGAAAGGAAGAAAAAGAGAGTGAGAGAGTCCAGTGCGTGCACACGCAGGAATCGAGTCGGTTGGACTCTATCCCGCCAATGCAAGGCAGCGACCGAGCACGAAAAAAAGGTTAAAAGGAAGCCGGCACTCGTCGTGCCACGCAAGGTGTAGCGGTGCACCCACAAGACGAGGCAAGTCAGGATGAAGGCAGGCAGTCCGTGCCCAGGCGGACAGAAGCAAGAGAGGTCCCCGCGACGCGCGCGGGGACCCCCGCCACCTTTTTTTTTTTTTTCCTTCCTTCCTTGCCTTCTGTTCTTTGGCGCACACCTCTTTTCATTTTTTCCTCCCTCCAAAATCTTGCTTTCAGGTTGGTTGCTCAGCCTTTCGCGCATACCTTTCTCCATGCATCTTTGAGCAAGTGCGTGGGAAGAGGATTCTCTGCGCGGTATTTGCGTAAAATCTTGAATTTGTGCTGCAGCGCCTCATCGCTTTCGAGCAGAGCAAGCTCAACTTTGGCAATGCCGCGACGATACATGTGAAGTCTTCGCGCGTCGCGTTGAGCCTGGTCCTGCGCGGCCGAAACCTCTTGCTGCAACCTCTCGAGTATGGCCTCGTGTTGCTCTTCGCGCGCCATGGCTTCCTTTCGTAGCTGCAGGATCTCGGTGCGCATTTCCTCCATTTCGTCAATCGCGATGCGCAGCTTCCCCTCCGCCACGGCCTGCCGCTCTCGAGCATGCGCCGCAACGCGCCGCGCATCCTCAGCAGTCTGAAGAGCTCGTTGTTTTGCGGCTTCTTCGGCTGCGAGCGCCTCACGTGCGTGTTTCGCTCGTAAAGATGCCGGCCCCGATTCCGCATCGCGCGCGCGCCACGCCTGGTTTTCACGCCGAAGTGTTTTGTTCAAGTATGTTGTTCGGTGATTGAGTTGCTCTGCAATCCAAAGCTTATGCTGCATGTGCTTGAGGTCGTTCTTGGCAAAGTCAACCTGTACAGCGCAAGTCTGCTGCGCAAGGGTAAGAGCTTCTTCTGGCGTAGGCGCCGCCACGGTGTCTCCATTTTCGCGATGAGTTACCGTCGCTGCTGTTTCTTCTTCTTCTTCTTCTTCTGCTGCTGCTGCTTCTGCTGCTGCTGCTGCTGCTCGCTTCTTTACGTCGCAAGAGGGCTTGAGCCCTCCTCTTTGAGTCAAACGGGCTTCAAAGTCTCGTCGCTTGGCGAGAATGTGCGCATCCAGCAGCTTGGCGAGGTCGTTGCACCCGGTGCTCTGATTCGAGGGGTGGTTGCGTAGTCGACGCGGGCTTTGCGCAGGCGCCAGTTCGTCGTCGCATAGTTCTCGAAGCAGACTTCGCTCCAGCGAAAGCTTCTCTTCCAGCTCTCGATAGGCTTCGTCGTCCTGTCTGCGCAGCAACCCTCTTGAGAGCAGCATCCTCTCTTCAGACGATCTTGATGATGGTGATGATGACGATCTTGATGATGATGCTAATAGGCCTAGGCTTACTTCATCTCTCACACGTCAAACAGTACTCCCTTGCTTTCCCCCCTCCCTTCTATTCCTTGGCATGCCAACCTCGCCTTCAAGTTGTCTGACGGACGGTGAGTCTGCCTTGCAAAAAAAAATGATCGTTTATCCGTTCAAAGCTTTTTATGGTTCTCCCCCTCCGTACACTAGTACAAAGAGCATGCAGTTGGGATCCAGTGACACCCTCACAAAATAGTGTCGTCGTTTGACTGAAAGAATATGGGGAAGGGTCCCAGTAGCTATCGACTCGGACAAAAATATATTATTTACCACTTATTTTTTCCAGTGACGGAAAATTCGAAATAGTGGTGGTTAGGTGGCAGTTAGCCTCTGTGGCTCACTGAGGCTTGGTTTTCCCGACGCAGCCTAACCATCACCGCAATCCAAACAAACCACCGCCGCAGCAAAGCTGCAACCCGGACTTCTCCACGCCAACTCGCCTTTGCACGCTCGCTCAGCACGGACGCACGCACGCGTAAGCCGTACGCACGTACTCGGAGCAAGACCGCGTTCACGCCGCACGCACGCGGAGCACGCACGAGACTCAGAGAAAGAAACCCAGGTACGTGAGCACTAGCTCGCTCGCTCGCTCGAGAAGGAGATGACAATGATGTGCGGTGGTGGTTGGGTTATTTAGTTTGCGAAGGAGGCCGGCCAGGGAGAAAAGGAGGGAGGATGAAGGCCTTGCGTCGCGCGCGGGGAAAGGAGGAAAGAGCTGAGCGCAAGGCTGCATTGCTCTATGCGACGTGGGCGCCGAGAAAAGCCACGAGAGTTGTCGTTGGCCCAACAAAAACAAAGTTTGACTGACTAAGCTCACCTAACCGTCACGTCACCTTGACACTGCATCACGCCTCGCCACGTCTTCGTCTTCTCCCAACGATCTCTGCTCTGCTTTCCTCTCCTTTCCTTTCTGTTCTCTCACACTGCACTGCACTGCACTGCACTGCACTTCACTTCATCCGCTTCACTCGATTCGGTTCGTCTCGACGTGACGTTTGCGTGGAAACAGACACAAGACAAGAAAATGATTGAGTGCAGACTTGCCGAGGCGTCCGTCCTCAAGAAGATTGTGGAGGCGCTCAAGGATCTGGTGACCGATGCCGCCTTTGAGTTCTCCGAGAATGGTTTGCAGCTGCAAGCCATGGATAGCAGCCATGTGAGCCTGTGCTACCTGCAATTGCTGTCTACCGGCTTTGAGCACTTTCGATGCGACAAGGAGTCCTCGCTCGGTGTCAGTCTCCCAAACCTCGCCAAGGTGCTCAAGTGCGCCAACAACGACGACACGCTCACCCTCAAGGCCAAGGACGAGCCGGATGTGATTTCCCTTGTTTTCGAGAGCAAGAAGCAGGACTGCATCAAGGATTTTGACATGAAGCTCATGGACCTCGAGCAGGAGCAGCTCGCCATCCCGGACACCGAGTACAAGAGCAAGGTCACCATTCCAGCAGACGAGTTCCGACGCATCATTGCCGACCTTCAGGTTCTTGGTGACACTTGCAAGATCACTGCCGAGAAGGCTGGCGTCCGCTTCGCTGTCGAGGGTGACGTTGGCAAGGCAAACATCACGCTCAAACCCGGCGAGGCCGCTGACGAGGAGGGCGGCAAGTCCGTCAACATTGACGTCGAGGAGGCTGTCGAGCTTCGCTTTGCCCTTCGCTACCTCAACTACTTTGCCAAGGCTACTCCCCTTGCCGAGAGTGTTGAGCTGTCGATGAGCAAGGATGTCCCTCTTCTTGTCGAGTACAAGATGGGCGAGATTGGCGCGATCCAGTACTACCTGGCGCCCAAGATTGACGAGGAGGACGAGGAGTAAAAATGGAAGCACGTGCTTCTTTACTTTTACTTTCTGCCTGCCAACTTCACGTCTGGTGTGCGCGCGCCCCCCCCGCGCGCGCGCATGTGCTCCGCGTGTAAATGCACGAGTTCTTTTTGCTCTTCTCTTTGAGCAGACACAGCTTGTGCACCTGTACAGCACATCGTGACGACACACACACACATACTCTCTCTCCCTCTTCTCGGGTGTGTATCCCTTTGGCGTGCCGGCAATTAAACTATACTGCACCGTCGATTCGTCCTGATGATACGTGCGAAACCAATGAAAGGATGCCACTCTTTTTCTCACTCTCACTATACCCTCATCTAAACACCATGCCATTCCGACAACGTGAGTGACCTTTTTCTTTCGTAGCCCAAGCAAATTTTAAAACCCTCAAGCAAATTCACCTGAAATCTCAAAACAAATTCACAAGTGAGAAGCACTTTTCCTTCCTTTCTTCGTCGTTTTTGAAAATCTCAATTTATAGTATCGTATGACATGACTTTGCCTTGCCTAGCCTAGCCTAGCTTAGCCTGCTGAAAACCTTGTCTCGCCTACGATGAGCCCACCATGAAACCCGAACCGATGATGAGCTTCTTGATGGAGAGCAGAACGTCGGTGTTGGCAATATCGAGATTGGGATGTGCAATCTTCTCGTCGAGGAGCATGTCAAGAATACGGCGTAATTCGCGCACCAAAACACCAATGCGTGCCTGAGCACGAAAAGTAATCCATCCATCAACTGTGATGATACCGCGCTCGTGCTGGACCTCAATCTTGCCGCCAAACATGAGCAGCGAGTAGGGCGGCACCACCGTTGCGTCGCGAATAAACACCTTTGTCGTTTTGACTTTTTCGCGATAGACGAGCCAAGGATTGTGGTACTCGCGCTGGTGAAAGAGAACCGAGGAGGGATGCAAGAAGACGCGCTCCAAATCAAACCTTGAGTTGCCCTTGTACGTGCTACCGCTGCGGTGAGATCCAATCGACCTCCCATCGTAGGAATTGTCATCGCCCACGTCGACTTCCTCTTCCCCGTCGCCGCCGCCATCACCATTACCCTCGGTCTCCAAATCGTCCACGTCCTTGTCCAAGACAGCAGCCCACTCGTCGTCATTCTCGTCGTCATTCTCGTTGTCGTTTTTGCCACCGTTCTTGGCCTTTTTCGCTTTGGCAGCGGCGCGCGCTTCCTGCTCCTCCTTCTCAGCAGCTGCCGCGGCCTCCTTGGCCGCCCGATCGGCCGCAGCCTGCGCCGCGCGGTAGGCTGCTTCAACCTCCTCTACACCCTGGGCACGCCGCACCATGAATCGAAGCTGCTGCGCGTGAGGTGCCTGCGCCACAGCACCACCCTGCGTCTCTGCAAATTTTTGCACAGGTTTGCGTACGTTAATCACGTTCGGGTACAGGCCCGCGCAAAGCGCTGCTTTGACAAGGGAAACGCTCTCGCGCGTGAGAATGCGCGTGCTGCCCTTTTGTACATGCTTGGCCGTCGATGAGGTATCAAAGCCAATTTCCCCAAGGGTCCGGCTCAGATCGCGGCGCAGGTCACGAATCTCGCACAGCGATTGGTGCGAGAGAAAGTACTTGTCCGCAAAAGATCGCTTCTCCCGCTCCGATGCGCATGCAGACCACCGCTCGTAGGCGTACATGAGACAAATGTGGTCGCTCTGCGTCACCTCGACACTTTCGCCGCCCAGCAGAGCCTTCTTTGCCTCGTTGGCCTCGTTGCGCTTTTCAGGAGGGCACATGAACGGGTTGCGGACATTGAGACCACCGGCGATGGTGAGCACCTGGTCCGCGCACTGCAAGAGGCAACCGAATAGCAGCATTTTGCCAATGCGGACGTCCATGGGCAACCGTGAAAGGTGGCGTCCCAGCGCCGTCAAGGTGACCTTGGCGCCCGGATGGTCTTGATCGGCCGCGCCGACATCAAGCAAGAGTCGGACAGCCTCCTTGACCGAAATGGACGGCGGCGGCTCCATCAATGTGTTCATGAAAGTCTCCGGTTGGCCAAGCTCGGAGGCGAGCACCTGCATGACGAGCTGTTCGAGCGGCACGCGATGGATCTCCGGCAGCTGCGCCTGATGGAAAAATACATCGTGACGCTTCTTCGTGTACAGCTTGAAGCACTGCCCAGGCTGCACACGACCCGCGCGACCGCGGCGCTGACGTGCAGAGTTCCGTGACACCCAGTCCTCCACGAGCTGGGACATGCGGTTTGTTGCGTCGTAGCGCGTCTCCTTCATCTTGCCCGAATCAATGACAAAGACCACGTCGTTGATGGTGATCGAGGTCTCGGCCACGTTTGTCGACACCACGACCTTGCGCTGACCTTTGGGCGCTCGCGCAAACACCTTGCCCTGATCTTTGCCAGATAGTCCACCGTGCAGTGGCAGGACCATGAGGTTGCCACTCGAGGCTCGAACAATGGACCGAATGGCTCGCTGGATCTCGCCTGCACCGGACATGAAGATAAGAATGCTGCCATCGGTTGACGCATTTTGCTTGTCAATCTCGTACACTAGGTTGGCCAAGAGGTCATAGTCTGTCCTACGCTCGAGCTGCGCAAGCGCTGCAGCCTGCGCGTGCCCCGGATTCTGATCCTTGTCGCGCTGCGAAATGCGCAGCGGGAAGCGCAGCATGTCTACGATTTGCGCGAGATAGATGTCTTTGACCGGATGCACAAAGCCCGGGATCTGGACCACGGAGCGTGTATTAAAGTAGTCGCAAAACTCGACCGCATCCATGGTGGCGCTCATGAGCAGCAGCTTGAGATCCGGCCGCCGCGGCAACAGCGCCTTGAGAATACTCAAAAGGAAGTCTGTGTCGACACTGCGCTCATGAACCTCATCGACGAGGATATGCGTGACCCCCTCGAGCATGGGATCTCCCTGCAGGCGGCGGAGGAGAATACCGGTGGTGACAAAGGTGAGTCTCGTCTTGGCCGAAGTCTTGTTCTCGAGGCGAATCTGATAGCCGACCGTGCCACCAATGCGTTCCTCGCACCGCTCGTCATTGACGCGCGTGGCAACGCCGATGGCGGCGAGCCGGCGCGGCTGCGTGCACAAAATGTTGACCTTGCCACCTGCACCAGACTCGATGGCTTCGTCCAAGATGAATTGGGGAACCTGGGTGGTTTTACCACAGCCCGTTTCTCCAGAAATAAGGACAACCTGGTTCTGGTCAAGCTCTGTGATGACCTCGATGGCGTGCTGATGCGCGGGCAACTTCGCTCGCGCTGCGAGCATGGCCTGATACTTTGCGTCTGTCTTTTTGCGCCGGAGCTGGGAGGCACGCATTTCTTCGCCATTGTCAATCTTAGCGTGTCCGCGTCCGGAACGGTTTCCTTTTCCCTTGCCGTCGGAACTTTTGCCACCCGCATTCTTGCCATCCTTGCCAGCCGCGTGAGCGTCGAGGAGGTCGGAGGCGGCCGTGACCTGTAGCCCTGCATCGACGGCTCGTTTGAGAGACGAAGTAGACTTGAAAGGAAAGGTCTTGCGTGCAGCGACCAAGTCGGCGAGCTCGCTGCGCACGCGATCAAAGAGCTCGTAGAGCTGCGGGGCCGCCATGAGCGTCTGTGCGAGCTTGGTGAGCTCCAAGGTCATGTGCGCATTGACGTGGCGATTCAGAGCCGGGTTGAAAAAGGCAACGAGCGCAGGCTGGAAGGGATAGACGGCGGCCGTGGCGGAGCGGGTAATGGCGATGACCTCGATGAGACTTTCTCCCGGCACACGTTCCACAGCCCCAACCTTGATGACGTGACGAGAGACCTCGTGAGAGGACACGGTAAGTCCGTGCTCCGAGGTGACCTCACCGCCTTCAAACATGGACTCGAGGGCCATGAGTTCGTCCTCGCGAAGCTGCTGTGCCTCTGCCTCTGCCTCGGCCACGTCGCCACCAGCGGCCTCGTGCTGGGGCGTGGCGTTCGGGCCAAGCGGCCATGCAGCGTCCGTTTCGGCATGTGTCGTGCAAAAGGAAGCATAAACGTCAAAGAGGCCGTCGAGCACGGTCTCTGCATCCTTGCTGGCGAGATCAACGGGGGTCCCCGTTGCGTCCGACAGCAACGCAAGCGCCGCCTCCGTGGAGGAATTGGCCATGCCGTCTCCTGCCTTGCGCAGAGAAACGACCTCGAGCTGCTTGCCGCGCGGATCAAAGCCATCGGGCAGGTACTCTTCTGGGGCGTAGAGGCAAAGCCAGTCGAGGTAAACGTCTTGCGCCAGACCCTCTCCGCACTGCGCAAGTGCGTCGGCAACGTCGTCATTGCGAAAACCCAGTTTGATGAGGGCCTTGGCCTCGGGGCGGGAAAGTGCGCCTTGCTTGCCAACATTGTCAGAGGATCCAGATGAAGAGGACGTGGCGTTGCGTTGCTGGAGTTGTTTGGCAAAGGACTTGACTACCTTTTCCACAAAGACGCGATGCTCTTCGCTCATGAACACTGTAGCGTACGGGTTGCTCATTTTGTGTGCTTCCCGCTTGCGCTGTTTGACGCGAAAGGTTTCCTTGCGTGACTCTTGCGCCATGCGGCGGTCATATTGCGTGGCAAAGCGTCCTTGGGCCGTGATCTTAAAGTCCTCCGGCTTGATTGCCGGTGCTTTAGGAAGTGCCGCGGGTGTCTCTGCAGGAGCGTCGCCGTAGAGGTCCCAACCGCCGCCGCCGCCGCCACCACCCCCACCATTAGCACTGGCACCGCGGCTTGCCTTGGCACTGCTTGCACCCGAGCCCCCCGTCTTGGGCCCACTATCGCCGCCACCAGCAAGCTGTGCGGCCAGCGCCTCTTCCTCTTCCTCTTGGGCCTTTTGCTCGGCTGCAATCTCTGCAGCGTGCATTTGCTTGAGGTGAATTGCGACCGCGTGCTCCTTCTTGAAGGTTTTGTCGCAGAAGCGGCAGTCAAACGAGGTCGCAGCAGCATCTTTTTCGGCGGCCTCGCGGGCCTTTTTGGCTCGTTTAGACTCGACACCGCCCTTGGTATCGTCATTCGTGTCGCCACCGCCGCCCATGGCGAGCCAGGCGGTGCGAAAGGGCTCTGGAAGGCGTTTTTCGTGTTGACGGGCGCCGTCAACTTGCTTGAGGGCCAGCAGTGCACTCGCATGTTGCGACGCCGTGACGTCCGGATAGCCTTCGACGGTGCAGAGGACAATGTCTTTTTCGGACTTGCCCTTGGGGTCGCGCAGCACCACGCGCGTGCGAAACTGGTCCGGGTCGCGACAGGGCGCTTTTTTGAATATAGGTTTGGGCCTCTTTTGGTTTTGGCAGAACTCGTTGAGCAACTGTTTCGGGGTCCGCTGCCACTCTTTAATGGTCATGCCCTGCGCCGTCACCTCGCCGCGGCTCTTGATCACTTGCACCTTCTTCTTGCGCCCGCCCATCTTTGCTTCTTCTCCCTGCTCGTCTCAAGACAAACTATGCTCTTGCGTGCGTGCGTGCGTGCGTGCGTGCGTGCGACCGTCCTTATGTTATGTAAGAGTCGCGTCGTCGAGCCCAGGCTCTCTTCGACGCTGCTCTGCGCCCACGCGCGCGCGCTCTTCGCCCGCGCCTTTCCCGCGGTCCCCTCGTCGCTCAGCCACAGAGCCACGGAACGCTCTATTCACTCTGTATCGTATCATTCATGATGCTGCTCCTCGCTGCTCCACCTCACTGGTAGTACGTATCAAAATGATGGTGGAGGAGAGGATGAGGTAGTGCACCATCGCGGCAGGCAGCCTGGGTAGCACAGGCGAGGACTCCCACGAGGAGACCATCATCATCATCATCATCATCATCATTGCACCTTGTTCCTTCCCTCCGCATTCTGCAGATGATAATTCGTGTCTTCGATGGCACGAACAGTGAATCGACGACGAAAACTCAAGTCTTGAGGCCCACGAAAAGGACAGCAAGGCGAGGACTCCCACGAGGAGACCATCATCATCATCATCATCATCATTGCACCTTGTTCCTTCCCTCCGCATTCTGCAGATGATGATTCGTGTCTTCGATGGCACGAACAGTGAATCGACGACGGTAACTCAAGTCTTGAGGCCCACGAAAAGGACGCGGCAGCGGAGGTGGCGCACTCGGTCGACTGTCAATGAATGCGTTCCTTTACGCCCATTCATGTCCCCGGTGGGCCTACTTACTCCCCAATTATCCGCACCAGCGGCGTGCTCTTGATCAGCGCCGAGCGGAGCCTGTGCCTCTCTCGAAGACACATGTAGCCGTTCCCATCCTGCGAAGTGAGTCTCTGCACGAAGCAGTCCTTCTCGCCACGGCCTGGACTCAGTTGCGAAGGCAAGGTGTGGCGGGTGACCTTTTCGCCCAGCATCTACTCGACAGCAAAGCCAAAAGGGAAAAGGCAAAGCCAAAAGCAGCAGACCCGGAACTGGAGCGGAAAGTATCGAAGGGGTCGGCACGACCAAGAAGGAGAAGAAGACGATGGGCCAGAAGGCGAGCAAGACGGAGGGCGAGACGATGAAGGCCGTGATTATGCACGGCGTGGGCGGGCGCAAGTTCGTGGACGACAAAGCTAAACCGGTAATCAAGGAAGAGCAAATTCTGGTGCGCGTCAAGGCGGCCGCCGTGAACCCCGTCGATTACAAGTTGCAAAAAGCGGCGCTCTTTATGCCAGGCAAGGTCATGGCTGTTGACTGCGCCGGCGTGGTGGAGGAGGTGGGCGCCAAGGTGACCGGGTTCGCCAAGGGTGACCGCGTCTTTGGTACGGCGGCCGGCTCGCTTGCCGAGTTTGCGAAATGCAAATCGAGCGCAATGGCCAAAATCCCCGATAGCATGACCTTTGTTGAAGCGGCCTCGCTGCCCGTGACATTTTTGACGGCATATCAAGGTCTGACCAACTTTGGCTACAAGAAGGGACAACGCCTTGTAATCATTGGCGCGAGTGGCGGCGCCGGCACAGCCGCGGTGATCATGGGCCGAGCGATCGGCGGTCCAGATGCCGAGATCATTGGCATTTGCTCGGGTAAGAACGCTGAGATGGTCAAGTCGCTCGGCGCCGACCGCATTATTGACTACACCAAGGAGGACCCATTGAGTGTCTTGGGTAAGGGCAACGTGGATTTTGTCTACGACGCTGCCTCGTTTAGCGGCGGCGGCGAGGATTACATGAAGGCGGGCAAGGAGATGATTACCTCCGACGGCATGTACGTCTCACTGAACGGCCCGCTTTCTTCGTGGCTGCGCATGGCCACGGGCATGCAGGAGGAGCAGCGCAAGATCTTTTTGGCCGACTATAGCGGGGCGGACCTCGCCAAGATTGTTGAGCTCCTTGCCTCATCTGACGCCAAGCCGGTCATTGGCAAAGTGCTTGAATTCAGCGAGGAGAATGTTGAGACGGCGTACAGTGATCTTCAGGGGCGTCGCACCAAGGGCAAGATTGTGCTGACCATGGACGCCGACGCAAACACCAGCGCTTCCACATAAAAAATAAAAAGACCCCAAGAAAGAGAAAGGAAGAGAATGTTTTTTTCACAATGCTTTTGCGTTTGCTTCAACTGTTGCTCTTTGGCGCTTCTTTACTTGCTTTTGCTTGCCCTGATGATTCTCGTTTTTTGTTGTTGTGGTTTTTCGCGTGCTTTTCCAGCGGGCTTCTCTTTTCTGGCGGACTTCATTGGCTTCCTGGCTTTCCTGCCTTTTCGCTTTCACTTGTTTCATCTTGAGAAAACTGCCGATCGAAGGTTTTTCTGCAGCTGCAGTCCGGGCTTGTAGCCTGAACGCGAAGCGCTCTCGCTGTTTTCCGCCCTTGCGACGTGAATGCCCGTGAGAAGATGCCAGCGGTCGTGCGTTCATGGCGGCTCAGTATTGAAAAAAAAAAAAAAAAGCTCAGCTCAGCTCAGCTTATTCGCTGAGCTTAGCTTATTAGCCTAGCTTTGGCCGATTTTGTGCGTGTGCATAAGTGTATACTGCGCCTAGGACTAGACCTAGTCTAGTAGTACAATGATGGAAACAAGCCAAGGCGTGAAGCCCACGCACGCCTCGGACAGGCAGAACTGCAATCGAGCAGCAGAACGAACGAGCACGAGCACAAGCGCAAGCAGAGCGCGAAGAAAGAAAGGAGCAAGCACTCGCGCGAGGACACGAGACGAGACACGAAGCAGAGCAAAGCAGCACGCGATCTTCGCGCGCGTGAGGAAAGATGGGCCAGAAGGAAAGCAAGCCGCAAGATACGGAGGTGGAGACGATGAAGGCCGTGATCATGCACGGGTTGAACGAGCGCAAGTTCGTGGACGATAAGGAGAAGCCGGTGATCAACGACAGCCAGGTCCTGGTGCGTGTCAAGGCGGCCGCCGTGAACCCCGTCGACTACAAGCTGCAAAAGGCGGCGCTCTTTATGCCGGGCAAGGTCATGGCCGTCGACTTTGCCGGCGTTGTCGAGGAGGTGGGCGAGAAGGCCACCGCCTTTGCCAAGGGAGATCGCGTCTTTGGTACCGCGGCTGGCTCGCTTGCCGAGTTCGCCAAGTGCAGCGCGCTCGAAATCGCCAAAATGCCGGACAGCATGAGCTTTGTCGAGGCGGCCTCGCTGCCGGTGACGTTCCTGACGGCATACCAGGGTCTGACCAACTACGGATACCAAAAGGGTCAGCGTCTGGTGATCATTGGCGCGAGCGGCGGCGCCGGCACGGCCGCGGTGATTATGGGCCGTGCGATTGGTGGCCCAGACGCCGAGATTATCGGCGTCTGCTCTGGCAAGAACGCTGAGATGGTCAAGTCGCTGGGTGCTGACCGCGTCATTGACTACACCAAGGAGGACCCGCTGCGCGCTCTGGGCAAGGGCAACGTGGACTTTGTGTACGACGCGGCCTCGTTCAGCGGTGGCGGCGAAAACTACATGAAGGCGGGCAAGGAGATGATTACGCTCGACGGCATGTACGTATCTCTGAACGGCCCCCTGACGTCGTGGCTGCGCATGTTTACGGGCTGGCAAGAGGAGCAGCGCAAGATCTTTTTGGCCGACTACAACGGTCAGGACCTCGCCAAGATTGTTGACCTTCTCGCGGAGTCAAAGGCCAAGCCGGTCATTGGCAAGGTGCTCGAGTTTAATGCGGAGAACGTTGAGATTGCGTACAACGATTTGCAGGGTCGCCGCACGAAGGGCAAGATTGTCTTGACGATGGACGCCGACGCCAACAGCGGTGCCTCTTCGTCGGCTGTGGCGAACACTTGATCAGGATGTACCCCAAAACGCACGTCAGCGGAGCAGGAAACAAAAATAAAATATGAGGGTCGAGAGCAACGCGCGCAAGTGTTCAAGGAGCAAGGCGGTGCATCTCTCCTTTCTTTCCAGGCTTCGGGCAATGTACACGTACTACACACAGCAAGAAAGACAGTCCGCGCGATCGGCATTTTTGTTGGGCGTTGGTTACCCATCCATCCATCCAGTGATCCTTCACCTCATCAAAGCCACTTTAAGCCAAGTTTAAAAAAAGAAAGAAAAGAAAGCCAAGCCAAGCCAAGTCAGATTCTCCTCCTCGCTTCCCCTCCTCGCTCGTCTTTAACTGTCTTGTTTGTTTCTTGATTTGACTTGCCAGGTTCGTTGCCTGTGCCTGTGCCGCCAACAACTTGTTGGTTACTCAAGTGAGGTTTTTCCTTTTCGTCTCCTCCGTGCTTCGATCGATCGCCAGTCAATTGGCCTCTCTCGCCGTGGTCCGATCAGCGCAAGATGCTCTCTTCGCCAATGCCGATGCTATCTATGCTTTGTGCCGGCTGCGGCGACCAACAAACTGCCACGAGATGACCCGCAACGCATGCATGCGCGGTGGGCCGAGGGAGGAAGGGAGGGAGGGAAAGAGCGAGGATCGCGTTGTTTGTGCCAAAACTCCCCGGCGGCTGGCTGTGCTGGTAGCAAGTAGACCCGCGCGGGTCGGCCGGCCAGCGGCCGCCTGCCCGCCAGGAAGGGCCGAACGCCGTCTGCCTGCCCCCTTCCTGCCCGCCGCCCGCTCGCCAGACCCTCTTCCGCCCTCCCTCCCTGCGCGGTGCCCGCCGGCCGTGGTCGCTCCCGCGCTGCCTTGCGCTGCGCCGCCCCGCGGGACCGGCCGGCCCACAATCCCTCGCCTCGCTGCCCATCCCTCCCTCCCTCCCTCCATCCATCTGCCTCTCCGCCCGCCTGCGCTGCTCCGCCCGCCCCGCTCCGCGCCCGGGGCCGCCGCCTCGCGCGCCTGCGCGGCCGCGTCTCCGGGCCGCGGCGCGGGTCCGTCTGCTGCTCGTTCTCCGCGCGCGGTGCGCCGCGCCGTGCTGGTCTCTCGCCGAGGCCGGCTCGGGCTCTGTCTGCCTGCTCCGCTGGCAGCAGCAGAGGGCGGGAGCGAATTCAAGTTCAAGTTCAAGTCGCCCCGCTCGGCTCGCTCTGCGCGGCGCCGTGCGGCGCTGCTGCGGCGGCAGACCCGCAGAGAGACGCGCGCGGCCTCCCTGCGGTTTCCGCGCGGGGCGCGGCGCGGCGCGGCGGAGCGGAGCGAGGCGGAGCAAGGCGGAGCAGCCAGGTGCGGCTGGCGGCAGAGCGCGAACCGCGCCGGTTCTGGAGCCCCGGCAGGCAGGGCTCGCATTGCATTGCGTTGCACTGCACTGCATCCGGGCCGGGCGTCATGGCGCCGCCGCACCCGGGCGCCGCGCTGCGCCGCGCCGAGTCTGCGGACGCCGCGCGCGACCGGCGGCGGCAGCGCCAGACCTGGGCCGCGCCTGCGCCCGCGCAACAGCAGCAGCAGCAGCAGCAGCAGCGGCGGCGGCGGCAAGCGCAGCCGCGCATCCCCGACCTCGCCACGGACACGGCGCCGCCATGTGCACGCGCGGACGCCGCAGACCGCGCCGCGCCGCGCGCAGACGCCGCAGACCGCGCCGCGGGCCTGCGCCCCTTCTGCAGCGCGCGCGCGCGCCGCCGCCGCGCCGCCCGCGCCGCCGCCGAGCCCGCGCAGGCCGCGCAGCAGCGGCGGGCGCGCGCGGGGACGGTTCGCCAAGGCGGCACCAGCTGCAGCTGCAGCTACGACAACAACCGCGACGAGGGCGGCTTCCACAACGGGGAGGGCGCCAACTTGACGGCGGCGGCGGTGGGACTGGAGGAGGAGGCCGAGGACCAGGAGCAGGAGCAGCGCGAGGAAAAGCAGCACGGCGAGCAGAAGGCGCGGGCGCCCGCGCCGGGCCCGTGGGCGGGCGGCAAAGGCGGCGCGGGCCCGCAGACGCAGCGGGAGCGACAGCGCGTGCGGCAGCGGCAGCGACAGCGACCGCGGTGCGCATCGCTGCTGTCCGTGCGAAGCCTCAGCGACTTGCACGCGGCGGCGGTGGCGGCCAGGGTGACGCAGCAAGGCGTGGTGGCCGTCTTTGGCGAGAGTCTGACCCGCGTCGCCAGGCAAAATGACGAAAGAGCATGCTTGCTGGCCCAGCTGCAGCGGGCAGAGAGGAAACCAAGGGCCGCCGTGTGCGAGGACCGCATGGCGCCCTTCGAGGGCTACAACGTGCCCCGGCTCTCGCTGGGGTGGTACCTGTGGCGCATCGTGTACTTTCTCAACAAATATCCGCGCGTGGAGGCCACCTTCTTCGCAGAAGAGGAAGGCCACATTGCCGCGGACTTCAGTCCCGGGCGGCACATGCCCGCATCGCACGAGCGCGCGAGCGACATGGAGGCCGTCAGTCGCGGTCTGCGCTCCCTCCTGCTCGCGCTGGTCTATGTGGACCGCGTCGGCCAGCGGTACCCAGACTCGCCGGTCACTTCCCGCTCGCTGCATCGCATCATGCTCACCGCCATCTTCGTGGCCACCAAGTTCTCGGACGACTTCTCCGTTGGTGCCGAGACGTTTGCGCGCGTTGGCGGGCTCACCGTCAAGGAGCTCTTGCGCATGGAAGGCGCCTTTTGTGCGCTCATCGGTTTCAATCTGCACGTGACAGATCGCGAATTTGATGCCAAATGTCTTCCGCAGCTTGACGCTGCCTTTGACATTGCGGCCCAGCGCGCGCGCGCCGGCGTTGCCAGAAGTCACGGCACGCCCCCGCACGTTCAGTATGGCGCCTCATCCCTGAAAGGAAATGGTGCGACTCGGGCTGGAGCGCAGCCAGGCCAGCTTTTGGCAAGGGCGTCTGACCCCGAAAGGCCGCCTAGTCGTGGTCTGGCGCCGCCGCCCGCATAACAATGATCCACGATAGCATGGTCTTCATCAATGGACGATGACCAAAGATGCCGGGGGCTCTGCATTGAAAGACAAGACAAGACAAGACAAGACAAGACAAGACAAGACAAGACAAGACAAGACAAGACAAAACAAGACGAAATAAGCCAAGTCTGGACTCAAGTTCGCATCTGATCATGCCTGCTTCGCGAGCTCAAGAATATCCATGGCTGCCATACAGAAACAAATTGTGTTTGGTTTACTACTACGAGGTCAAGTAACCCAAAGAAAAGTGTACATAGCAAGTGTAAAGAAGTCTTTGGGATGGCAAGACACACATTCGGGCCACCAAAGATGACGTGGGTCCATCCTACCACCACCAAAAAGAATAAATAATAAGGAAAGAAGAAGGAAATAATGTGAGCATGTATGTACAGAGGTTACGCTGATAATTAAACTACGTCATGGCACGGCATGTCATAAATGCTGTGCGCGCATAATTCTCGCCACAAGCTCGCGCTTCTCAATTGCGCCATCCCAATTGACACCTCGACGTCTAGCAATAGACCGAAGTTCTGGAACCGTAAGTCGCAAAAGACGTTCCATCTCGGCGGCGCGCGTTGGAGACATGGGCGCCGCGTTAGCTTGAGGAACAGCTTGAGGAGCCGCTTGAGGCGCCGATTGCTGAGGAGCTGATGGTACTGGCTGCGCTGACGAAGACGACGACGACGACGAAGTAGCAGCAGCAGATGCAGTAGGACTGCGACCGGCCTGTCTCTCGCGTTCGCGGGCCTGACGATGATACTCGTAGGTAGGATCGTTGGTCTCGAGTTCGTATCGGCACGTCGGGCAGGAATTATGCTTTTCGAGCCAAGGAATGACACACGAGGGATGAAATAGGTGCTTGCACGGAAGTCGCTTGACAGTTTCGCCCACGTGCATGGCGTCGAGACAAACGGGGCACGTAATGCCGGCAGGAGAATTCTCCATTAAAAGATGACGCTCTTCCAGGGTAATACTCTCGAGCTTGTTGAGAGCCTCGCGCGAAGTTGGAACAGTACCCGGAGCAGCGGCTGCAGGACGCAACACAGACGTCCAGCGAAGCCAGGTCTGACGTCCGCCCTCGGGGAGGACGCGTAGAATGCCGCGGTTCAAAAACATCCATAGCTGCGGCAACATAAAGGTGCTTCCCATGAGAAGTATCGTAAGAAAGAAATCCATAAAGACGCTGCCGGCCCACGAACCTTCCATGTCATCAGCCATGTCCTGTTGTGAGTGCTGACGTCTAAACTCTTGTTGCTGTTGGCGGTGCATGTTCGCCGCCGCTTCTTGTGCCCGCCGCGAGTGCGCGTAACGCTGTTCGTAATGCCCATCGAAATCATCTTGGTCTTCCCACTCGCCAACACCGCCAAATCCCAGAAAAATAAAGGCAATGACAAAGGTGATGAGGTAAACAACCTGGTACGGACTTTCGACAAAAAGATTTCGAATTTGCGCAAATTGATCCGGGAAAAAATGCACGAGCGAGGTGAGCAGCGGCACAAGCATGGGGTAATGGGAACTCAGCATGAAGGTAAGGACGACCATGGCAAAGCTAAAGACGGCTGAGGCACCATTGTTGGGTTGCTGCGCTTGGTTTCCGTAGTGAGGACCGCCCCAGCCGAGGGCACCAGGCCCTCCTGCAAAGAATCCCATTGGGCCTCCAAAGAAGAAGACGACCATCTTCTTGCGAGGCCTTATGGCTCGGACAAGCGAGCCAACTCGCTCTTTGTCGTGGGCCGAGCGCGCTCGCTCGCTCGCGCGTTTCTGCCCCCCGCGCTCGGCGCCTGGACGCACACACGCGCAGTCCAAGGTGGCGAGCGAGACTTTTTGCAGACGCCTTTGGCCACGGCGCCACGGCCTGTCGGTGAGGACCTCCTTTCCTCTCAACTCTCCCTTTCTCTCGCTCTCTTTCCGTGAGCCCTCTCTCGAGCCCTCGAGCCCTCTCCAGCGCGCGCGCGCGCGCACGACGCCCTCGCGCAAGCTCCCTCGCGACGGGATTCGGGTCTGGAGACTTGCGCCTCGGCGCGCATCTGGATCCTTGAGAACTCTGAGAAGGGAGTGCCGGGAAGGCGCGCTTCTTCGCGATCGTCACATTTTGTTTGTCCGTCCAAACTCCGAGACTCCGGCTCTTGGCGCTCCTCCGCTCGGGGGCCACGTGGAGGACAGCGTGGCGACGCTACACAGACAGGGCGGAGAAACCCGCTTGCGACCGGCGGGCGCACCTCGAGAGCGGCGACGATAGCGGCCAGCGGTCTTTGTCCGCTTTCATTTGCTGATGGAGACGAGTATAACGAACGGCCCAGAGTGTCGAAGTGCTGGTGGCACGTTCACTGTCATTTCTTTTGACTGTGAACGACTGTGAAGAAGGAAGAAAATTGAGAGCGCCGAGCACCCATCATGACGTAATGTTTTCGTTTTGTCGCCATCGATCGGTCAGCCCGACGAACATCAATAGAGCTCAGGCACAGCATGAAAATGCATGCAAAGTATACATTGTTGTTTCATATTCAAGGAATAAGGTAGGCCTAGGGCTCATGCATCGAGAAGCGTGCGAGTGATGATTTCGAGAATGAGAGGATCCGGCGAGGTATCAGAAACCTCTGCATTGCCCTCAAATGCGAGTGGTGCAACGTGAGGTTCGGAAAAAAATCCGCCCGAAAAATTATGCAGAGAGTCTGAGCGGTTCATCAATCCCGCACGCGACTGCGAATGATCCTCGCGTAGCGCATTGACGACGAAAGTCGACACGAAAGAGTTCTTGGCTACATCGTAGAGCGATACGGTCGAGAATGAGTGACAACACAGTGGGCAGGTGGCCTTGCGACGAGCCCACGTGAGAAGACAGGCTGCGTGGAAGACGTGATTGCACGAGCCAGGAAAAATGGGCTGCGCGGGTTCTTCGCTAGACGGTTCGCAGGAGACGTCGTCGCCGCAAATGACGCACGAAGAGCACGCTTCGTGATCGGGATCCGCCTTGTCTCTGCCCAAGACTTTACATTCGCTGGTCTCATTCTCATTATCATCGTTGAGTTTCCTCGCATCGGGGCGCCCCAAAGTAAGGGGACTCGTGTACACGAGAGGTCCGCGGAGCTCATGAAAGGAATCGTAACTGACTGCAGCAACGCCGAAACGGATCTTCCGGCCGGGCAAATCATCTCCACGTACAACGTGATGATTTGCGTGTGCCGAGACTTGTTCGACGCGAAGATCAGTCCAAGCAGTGGCCTCGCAATCGTCTGCTCCTTCCGCACAGACCTGAGTGACGACCTCGATCCGATTTCGGTGCGCCGGACCCGTCGTGCGAAAGTCGCGAAATATGTCACAGTCCCGTGAGTCGTGAACGTCGTTCGGATTCGACCACGCAATGGCGAGCAACAAGGAGGCAGGTTCACGAGGTTGGAGCGCAATTTTGTGCGCAAGCGCCGTGACGTTGTTAAGTTCGAGAGGGGATCGATCAATGTGCATGTACTTTGTCGAAACCTCGTGGACGGGATGCGTGAGCGGTCCGGCGTCGCGCTTGGCTGGGCGCACAAGCACGGCTACCTCGTAGAGACCAAAGGAGGGCAGGCGAAAAGATGTTTGCATCTTTTTGGCGAGTGCAAAACTGCGCACGGTGCCAAGTTCGGTGCCCATATCCACTTCGATTTTTTCCTCGTATGTGTGGCCGACCCCGCGCACAGAGACGGAGGCAATGACATCTTTGGCGAGCGAGTACGGCCCCGTGGGCACGAGAAGAAGCTGCCAGGATACTTGCAAGGACCCTGCGATGTCGGGCGAGAGCAGGGTAATGCGGGGCTCGGGCAGACGAACACTCTGCACTGCGCGGCGCATGGGAAGTCGCCGGATCTGCTGCCGGCGCCACAATTGCGCGTGCAGACGTGCGACGTCCTGTTCGGTTTCGATCTCGTCGGCAGCGCCGCGTCGGGCCCTTTTGCGTCCACGCCGGGTGCGCGGCGTTGTACCTGTGGTGGCCCCTTCCGCCTCGGATGTGCTCGAGGCTGCGGCTGCGGCGGCTGCTGCGGCTGCCGCGGCCCTTGTTGTCATTCTTGCGCTCCTTGTTTGCACTGGAGCCCTCGTTTCCTCGATGATGATGACCTCGTCGTTATTTGCATCATCATCTTGTTCTTGTTCGTGCTCATCATTGTTATTACCTGCAACGGCTTCTTGATCTGTCTCTGAACGATCTTGCACTTGATTTTCCTCTTCTTCTTCAACTTCGTCGGCTTCGTCATCATTGTCTTGGTCATCATGGACTGCAATGACCCCAACTTGTTGGCCTAAGTGTACTTGTGCGGCAGCGTTGGGAACGGAGGACTGTTGATGCGTGTGAGCAGGCACTTCGCCGCGTGTACTTTGATGGTTCTCGTCAATAACGTCAGCGTCTTCGCGTAGCTGGTCCTCTTCGATGTCTTGCTCCTCGTCGTCGTCTTCCATGATGTCGTCGTCGTCCTCTTCATCATCGTTGTCGTCGTCTGAAAGATAAACCTTGTGCGCGCTTAGACGCATGAGTGGTCGCGCAGCGCCGTGGACCGCTTCAATGACAAGCTCGCCGCGAATGCGAAAGGGTCCAATAACGTTGCGACCGCTGCCGGTCACCTCGTAGACGGCAGACGAGCCTGGTTCGAGGGCGTCGTCGGCTGCTGCAAGAGGGGGGCGTTGCGCCGCCGTGGGTCGCAGTGCGCGGGGTAGCTCGAGATGCTTGCCTCGGCTCACTACGCGCGAGCTCGGCCTCCTTCGTGTTTGCAGGATCCTTCGCGCGAACTGCTCGACGAGTGCCTCTTCTTCATGTCTGCCAGGCGAAAGGGTCGCTGACGATGCAGATGTGGATGGCGATGCAGCCCGAGAAGGCGCCGCCCCGGCTGGTGCAGCCAATGTGGGCGAGATGGAATGCACGCGGTGGTCCAATGGAGAGGAGCGCACACTTTGACTTTCGGGAGAAACTCTGGTCCATGAAATTGGCGAAGCTGGATCTGAGGCGTCCTCGGAGGAACTGGACGAGACCACTGACGCTGCTCTTTCCGCTGCTGATGCTGGTGCTAGAGGCGCGGACGACCACGCAGCCGCCGCCGCCGCAGCAGCAGCAGGAGAAGACGAGGAGTAAGGTGTCGTTGTTGTTGATGATGATGATGATGAGGAGGAGGAGGACGAGGCGGAGGACGCGGATGCGGACGCGGATCGACCAGGACTTTGTGTGCCCCAATTGACGGTGCCGCTGCCACTGGCGCTGGCGCTGGTTTCGGCGATGCCACCTTCACCTTCGCAGGAGCAGCAATGCTCGCAGTCCTCTGACGCGGCACGGCCGTCTCCACGCTTGGCCCCCGACCTCCCGGATCCCCCCCGCGCCTCTCCCTGCTGCTGCTGCTGCTGCTGCTGTCCAGCAAGGCGCCGGTGTGCTGGTGCTTCCGCCGCCGCCTGGCTCCGTGTCAAGGATCTCCTCCTCCCTCGCTGCAGCCGCGGCGACGCCGTGCACGCCGTCGAGCTGGCGGCGCCCTCGCACGGGGCCCGCTGGCACAAAGCCCGTCTTGACTGGTCCTCCGCGAACGCGGTGTCCTGGTCCTGACGCCCGCCTTCCTCCTCCTCCTCCTCCTCCTCCACGTCCTCGTCCTCGCTGCCGCCGCCCTCGCCCGCGAGGCCCTGGCCCTGGCAATGGCAATGGCCCTGGCCTTGGGAATGCGACTGCGAATGTGAATGCGAATGCGAATGGGAATGGGGATGTGTCTGCGAATGCGGATGCGAATGCGCATGGCAGAGGCAAGAATAGCGGGCGCGGCGTGGGCCCGTAGCGCGGCGTGGGCCCGTAGCGCGGCGTGGGCTGTGGGTAGAGTTGCAGGTACAAGACTCGGAGGCTGAGAGAATCGGCGCTGCGGCCGGGGGCGGCGAGCATGCACAGGCAGGGCGGCGGGTCCCCCGCACCCGGTCCGGTGTGGGGCCGTTCGGGGGGAAACGCTGTGCCGAGGGAACGCGGGGAGCACCGCGGGCGTGGCTCTCGTCGCCGTGTGTGAGGTGGTCATGGCGATGATGATGGTGGTGATGATGATGATGATGATCAGTTTCATGGTCGCGTTCATGTACATGGTCATGTTCGTGGTCAAGGTCGTGATCATGGTCGGGTCCGTGTTCACGGCCGAGGTCTTGTTCGTGCTGGCAATGACGCCCGCGGCCAGCGGCAGGCCGCGCGCGTCTTCGTCGCAGGGTCTCGGCGTGGCGGCGATGCAGATGGAGGGAATCTTCATGCGGATGTTGGCGTTGATGGCGTGGATGAGCGGGCGCAGCATGGCCCTGGCGCTGCGCGAGGAGGGGCGGGTCGGGGCAGGCGCAAGGGTGGCGCTCCTGATTTCTCTCCTCGGCGGGGCTGCGATGCGGGTTGAGGTCGAGGTTGCGGTTGTTGCGCTGGTGATGACAAGTATGTGCATGGGGCAGGTCCTGCGAAGGCGGCGCTACGGAATTTTGATGCGGACAGCGGGCGCGCGGCGAGGGGCGCGGGTCGAGGCGCAGACGCACGCTGCGCTCCCATACGCGGCTGCCGGCGGCCTCAAAGGTGCCCTCGCAGTCGAGCGCGGAGGGCACGCCGCGCGCATCGACGGTCGCCGCCTCGGCGAGGCGCGCCTGCCAGGAAAACTCCTCGTCGTCGGCGCGGCGCTGCGAGCTCGCGCCCGGCGCGCCCAGACACCAGGTGCCCGCCAGCCGCCAGCCCGCGCCGCCGCCTGCTGCCGCCGCTGCCGCCGCCGCGCCCGCCGCGGCGGCGCCGGGGTCCGGCCTGGGAGCGGCGGCGGCAGCGGCAGAGGCAGCAGAGGCGGCAGGGGCGGCGCGCCCATGCTGGCCCTCCTCGCCCGCGTGGAACTCGCCCTCGACGCCCGCGAGCTCCGCGCGGAGCCACGCCTCGATGCGCGGCGGCGCCATGCGGCACGGGGCGCGGGGCCGGCCAGCCAGCCAGCCAGCCAGGGCTCCCTTCGCGAGTGTCCGTGCGAGAGCGAAAGCGAGCGACCGTGCGTCGCCACGGCCCCGTGGCGAGCTTGCTTGCTTTGTTTGTTTGTTTGTTTGCTTGCTTCCTTGCTTGCTTGTTTTTTGGCTTGTTTTCTCTGTTGGTTGCGGGTTTCCTGCCGCCCGCCGCTGCCGCGAGTGAGCGAGCTCAGCTAGCTACGGCCAGCCGAGCTGCAGCTGGCGCACGCACGCACGCACGCACGCACGCACCGACCCGGTCCGCCGCGATGCCGTTCGCTCGCTGGCTGCTTGTTTGTTTGTTCCGTCGGCCGGCCAGGCGCCAGTTGCTCGCCTGCTTGCTCGCTCGCCTGCTTCGCTTACTTGCTTGCTTGTCGCCAGTCTCCGTCTGTCTGTGTGTGTCTGTCCTCTGCGGCGCTCTCCCTCCCTCTCCCGGGCGCGCTCTGTCCCCGCCTCCTCGTCCCGGCTCCGCGGGCCTGCCTCTGCTGCTTGAGCCTGCCTGCCTGCCTGCCTGCCTGCTCGCTCGCTTGCGTGCCCCGCCCGCCCGCCCGCCCGCCCGCCTCGCTGCCGGCGCGGGCACGCGAGCTGCAGCCGCCGCTGCAGCCGCTGCTGCTGCGAGCGGCGGGTGGATGGATGGGGATGGGGGGATGGATGGGGGGATGGATGGATGGGAAGCCGCAGCCGCCGGCCTCTCTCCCTGCGCGGCGAACTCTGGCTCGCTGGGCGCGGCCGAGCGTGCCGGCTGCGGCTGCCTCTCCGCGGCCTGGGCGCGGCGACGACGGATGCTCGCTCGACGGCTGGCTGCCTGGCGGGCTGCCTGGCGTGGGCGCGGCCGAGCGAGTGCGGCTGCGGCGCGCGGCAACGGAGTTGAGGACCTGGGGCGCACGCAACACAGCGAAAGCGAGCGAGATCAGGTAACTCGGGTGGCCAGCTAGCGCCCACGTACGAGCTACGCTAGGCCTGCCCCGCCTACCCGGTAGCCGCGGCGCGGCCGGTAGCGTACTGCTAGGAGCCAGCTAGCCGCCAGCTAGGAGCGCCTGGCGGTTCAGGCGACGAATGAATGAGGTGAGCGAGAGAGCGAAGGGGGGAGGGAGGGAGGCAGGGAGGGAGCGAGGGACTCGGAAGCAGGAAACAGAAGAAGCAACTCCAGGGCCGCCGTCCTGCTCCTCCAAGGTTCCTGCCGCACCGCACCGCTGTCTGGAGTGAGTCACTCGCGCGATTGGCAGCAAGCAGCCAGGCTAGCTAGCTAGCTGCAGGCCGCTGGCCGAGGGATGGTGGATGCTGCGACTCGCAGTCGCGGAGGTCGAGGGTTCGTGCGTCGATCGACAGTTTGCTGGATTGGTTGGTTGGTTCGATCGATCGGTCGATCGATCGGTCGTTCGTTCGTTCGTTCGTTCACAGTCCATTGTCGTGTCGCGCGCAGTCGTCGGTCCTTCCGGGTTGGTACTTGACCTCGCATCGCACGGGCCGGCTCAGCGCGGCTCAGCCGGCCAGCCGCAACACAGCGTCCACCAAAAACAACTCGAACAACAACCAACTTCTATTTGCTTTTCGATCTTCTTTCAAGGAGACCTGCCTTCGCCTCCGCCTCCGCCACCGCCACCGCCACCGCCACCGCCATCGCCTTCGCAATCGACACCCACGCCGCAGACCAAGAGCACAAGCCAAGGTGAGTGAGAAAAATGAAACAACGCAAAAGCGGCAACGCAAAATCTACTACTCAACTCGACTCAACGCCAAAAAAGAAGCAGCGGCGACAGCGACGCGTCGCACACAGCCGGAGCCAGTTGCACCGGGCCAGCTAGCACCGCGCAGCTGGCTGGCTGGCCAGTGTCCCTCGCGGCGGCCCCCATCCCTGCTGGGGGCTGGCTGTCCGCGCCGACCTCGGCTGCCTGCCCAGGCAGAGCAGAGCGGAGCAGAGCGGAGCAGAGAAGGCGCCGCAGACGCCGCGAAGACACCGTGACGTTGGGAGGGCGGTCGGTCGCGGGAGAGCGGGCGGCAGAGACGCAGGGCGGGGCGTGGCGTGCCTCCGCGGCAGCGCAAAGGCGCGCTGGCCCCGGGGTTCGCGGGAGGAAAGCGAAAATGCAAGCTGGCGGGCGAGCGAGCGGGCGGGCGGGCGGGCGGGCGAGGAAAAAGCGAAAAATGCAAGCAAGCAAGCTGTAGCTGCAGCTGCCTGCTAGCAAGCAGGCGTGACCGGCGAGGCGGAGCGAGGCGTGCGCGAGAGGGGCAGGAGGGCGCGGCAGAGGCTGCAGCTGCTTTTTCAGGCGCGTCGAGAAAGCTGGAGCAGAGCCGAGCTTCGCGCGAGGAGTTCGAACACGAGCCAGGTGTCGAGGTCGCTGGATGGAGAATAAACGGGTTCGTTGCCGGCCACAGGGTTCTTTCGTTCTGCCTCGTGAGCGCGCTGGCTGCCTCGCCTCGGCCGCAAAGCGCGCGCGCAGGCGGAGCGGTGCAGGGCGCGTGCGCTTTCGGCTCCGCGTCTGCGCAGAGGAACGGAAAGGGTGTCGGCGAAGCAGCAAAGCCAAAGCAAAGCAGGCAAGTTTTCGAAGGAAGCTAGCTCGCTCCTGATGAGGAGACAGCCTGAGCATGCAATGCAGGAAGAGAAACAGAGTTCTCCCTCCCGCAAGGCCGGCCACGCCGGGCTAACACGCACGTACGCACGTACACACGCCAGCGGGCCGGCTAGCAAGCAAGCAAGCAAGCAAGCAAGCAAGCAAGCATGCAAGCATGCTCGTCCTCGCGTCCGCTCGCGCGGCGGCGTGTTGCTGTCGCGGGCGGGCAGCGACCAGAGCGACGAGGGCGAGAGCGCCGCGGGAGGGGATGCTCGGGAGCTGTCCCCCCGTCGTGATAATCTTGATGTGACACAGAGTGTGTTCTCACTTTTTCTGGTAACACGCGTGCCACCCACCTAGTATCCATCCACCTACCGCGCACCTTCCACGCCCGCTGCCGACACCGACCACTGCAACTGCGCGTCGCTACGCGAGAGATCCCGAGGCCTGCCCTGCCTGGCCATGGCTGGTGGTCGGCCGGGTGGCCTGCAGCGCCTGCCTGCTAGCATAGAGGTTACTTGCTATCAGTGGCGTGGTGGCGGCGGTATGATCTTGATGATGCCAACAACCATCCATCCACCAGGGCCACGCACACACGCGAGCTCACACCTTGGCATTGATTTTCTCGTCGTCCACCGCAGACTAAAAACTCTCTGTTAGAGTGATGGAAGCTTGTCAGCGGTCGGCCTGCGCGCAGTGCAGTGCTTTTGGAGACGGACGCGAAGATGATGTGACATCATTGCGACCGTCTTTCGCATGCAGAGAGTGGATCCACCGGTGATCACGACGCAGCGATGATTCGTTGGCGAAACATAGTGGTCTGGCGAGTGAGCATAATTGCAAAAACGCAGGCAGAACAGCCAGAATTCGTCTCCCGACCCTAGCTAGATCCCTTCGTACATGCAAGAGACAACGATCAATTTACGTAGGCAAGACTTTGGGGAGCGCCGCCGCTTGACGCGCACGGAGATCTTGCAGCCACGCCGAGGTCGGTCGAGGTTTACCAACAATTGCAGAGCGAGGTCGTGGCACACGTGAGCTTCGAGCCCGCTCCTCAAGACGCGCCGCGCGCTCGCGATGCGCTCGCTTTACAGGGTATAATGCTGTAAAGCTGGACCGGTACATTGCAGCAAGGTCTGCCTCCAGGTCTGCAGCCGACCTGGCAGCCACGGGGAGTCGCTCGCCGCGCGTCTGTGCCTGCACCGCGCGCTTGAGATCTTGCCGGGCTCGGCCCATATTTTCCACGAGCTGCACGAGGTCTGCCTCGCATGTCACAGTGCCCTCGCCGTTGGTCGAAAGGGGGGAAGAAGACGACCGCGTCTCTCGTCGCTGCGCGGACTTTTTGCTCGACTTTTTGGACTGCGCCAACGTTAGCGCAACGTAGGCCTCCATGCCGCTCTGCGCGACAGCCCAGGCGCGCTGCCCATGTCGCGCTGCGACTGCACGTTTGTACGCTTTCTCGCGACGCCCAATGCTCAAGTGCGAGTGCTGTGCGCCGGCGTCCCAGTCTTCGTTAGCCTGATCTGTAGTAGCTTGTCGGGCAGCAACCAAGAACAACTCGAACCACATGCTATGGCCAGCTGCGGCTCCTCCTCCTCACTCGACTCATCTCGCACACGTACCTCATCTTGCAGGCTCCGTAGCAGCCCCTCCTCGACCGTCGCGCGCGGCCGCGGCGGCGGGCCAAAGGACGCCATGGGGGTCGCTCTCACCGCCTCGTTGCCTGTCTGGCTGGTATAGACATGCCGGCCGATTGGAGTCCCGGAATGGACCCAACCAAGCGCTCTTGAGTGCAAAGTTCTCGTGTCGCTTAAAAGTTACTTACATGTTATTACTTGCAGCAAAGTAGTGTGTACTACCTTGCTCGCTCGCGCGCGAGCGACTCTTGATTTTGAGCCCGAAATCTAACAATGTAAATGTAAAAAAACAGCCTGAGCTTTTGACTGACTGACCAATGGAACGAAGTCTGTCAGCGCTTCCTGGTCTTTAGGGGGGACTCAGGCCTTGTAATTTGTTTATAATAAAGCATCGAAACGCATCATCATTGAAATAAGATTCCAAATAAGCAGTCCATTTCGGTAACTCGCGTTCATAGGACGCCTAGTAAAATGCGCTCGCCGCTTCGCCCCCGCAAACTATAAGGTGTCCTCAACGTTACCACTTCTGTTTATTGTACGCACCCAAGGGAGTCTAGCCAATCAATTACCATCTTCTGTCCCGTCCAGTGGAGCCAGTGCAGATATGCGACGTGACTCGTCACGCTGTCCGCAAGTTTTGCAACATGTCATTCCACCGTTTCTGAACGTGCTTAAAAGTTCTTTGACGCTCAATCTATGCGACAGCAATCTGCTCAGCGACGACATCGTCGCACCTGAGCAACGTCCTCTTAACGCAGCTCAGGGAAATCAAAAAATTTCAAAATCGCTTGCTTGTGAAACGAGGAAAGAAGAGCATGATTCAACTCATGCACAACATTACAATCGGCAATCTTCCTTGTGGACCCTTGGCCCAGCAAGCTCACTATCAAGGCACCAGCTTGCTGAGCACAACCGCCTTGCAAAGCACCACCACCTTGCTGAACATCAAGACCTTATGCTAGCTAGCACCACCATCTTGCCGGGCCTTATGCAAGCTCGCACCACCATCTTGCCAAACCTTATGACGGTATACATCCATCTTGCTGGATCTCTGACAGGAGGACCTTCGCTTGCTGCATGCTGCGTTCAAATTAAATGCCAGCAGAGCTTTAATTTGTGCCCTTGCTGAAGTGAACATGTCGCCGTGCTTCTCTAGCATCGCTTTCGAAGTTTTTCTAAGGGAAAGGCTCGCTGCCATCGTCCGGGCGGAAACACATCTTCACGCTTGACAGGATTTGCAAAGGCAAGATCGCGTGGTGCAATGAGGGAATCGCCTTCTCTTCACTCATGCAATCGTTTCTGCATGCCGTCGTCATCTTCTTCATCACTTCCAGCGCAGTGAAGAGAACCGCATCCCTCATTCATTTTCTCTGCGCCAAATTAGCTCTCCTCTCCCGCCACCAGACCCGACGAAACACCTCGTTCATTCTTGGCTTTCATCCTTCGTTTTTTTTGTGTGTGTTGTGTAGTTGTTCGCATACATCAAAGAAGAAGCGGCGGGCGAGTGGCAAAAAGAAGCAGAGCCGAGCTTTGGAGCTAAGAGGCGAAGCAAGTCGCGCGCTGCAGGGAGTAGCGAGCACAAGCGAACACGGAGGCCCGCTGGTGCCCCTCCAAATAAATCTCCGACGCTCACTCTCTTTCGTTCTCGCTTGCAACGTTTGGCGGATCGAGAGCATTTGCGGAGCAGAAAAAGCGGCTTTGCAGACGCGAGCCCAAAGCCCTCTCGATCGACCCAGTCCATGCCACGCGGCGGGGCGACAACGAGGGTAGGCGAGCCTGGACGGCATGCCAGCGCTGGTTCAAATGGTCCACCGCAGCAACTGCAAATGCAGCTAGAGTTGCAGGAGCAGCAGTGCAGGCACCTCAAGAAAAAAGAAGGCTTCAAACCACCAGCCAGCCTACGGGCGCTCAAACGTCTTGAGCTGCCCGAGCCCGCGCCGGATGCAAACGTTGAAACTGATGAGAGCAATCCTGCATGCGTCTGCGTCACCTGTGGCGAACTTGTGGGCCATCCTCGCGAGTTAGAAAAGCACACAACTTCGTTTTCTCATCCAGTCTTTGTCACGCTCGCCACCGATCGCGGGGCTTGCAGATTGGTCTGCACGCGCTGTGGGTCCAAGGATGAGAGAATCTTTTGCGATGTGGCTCATCCTGTCACCTTTCGCGATGCGCGCCTGCCCAAATTTCTCGACGACATTCACGAGTGGGTCGTTGGTCACGAGGCAAAACTTGCGGCCTTCCGCGCCGAGGCTGCAGCTGGCGCGACCGAGACTGCATGCAATGGCGAAGAGGACAATTCAGAAAAGGTAGCAAAGGCGAAAAAGGCCGTGAAGAAAGAACGCAAGCAAAAGAAAAAGAAAGCCAATGCATCGACTTCAAATAGCACCGAGGCTGAAGGAGAAGATCTTCCTCCTGCCCAAGAAGTTGAAGACAGCGCAACGTGCGCAAAAGTTTCCGCGTCAAAGGCTGGCAAGCTGTTTGGAATTGCCAATGTTGGAAACTCGTGCTTTTTCAACAGCGTTCTCCAGGTGCTGACCCACTCACCAAGCTTGGTGCGGGAGATTGTCTCATCCGCTATGGAAGCTCATCGACGAGAGCAGGACTTTCCTCAGGTCGATCTTAGCTTCACTGAAGCGTTTGCCGGAATTCTAGACTCTGTCTTTTCCGGCAGCATTGTGGATCACGGACGACGCATTGGCAAACGGCGCAAGGCCAAATCCAAGGGGAAACGAGACGCGTGGAGCGACGACGACGACGACTTCAAAACCAACACCATCAAGTTCGATGAGCAAAAGGTGGCTACGGATGAAGACGCTCTTTGTAGCGTGAAAACGGACAAATTCGAGGACGGTAAGATTTGCGACAAAGCATTGGTCGTGCCGTCTTCGCCGCCTTTAGTGCCCCTGAAGCGTGTGCATCCCAGTGAAATGCTTGCGCAGATTATGCTGCGGGCTCCTCAACTCGGCGGCTTTGGCCAGCAAGACGCGCATGAACTCTTAGTTGAGGTGCTGCGCGCTCTAGAGGAAGATGAAAAGGCCTTGTGGGAAGCCATGACTGGGGAAGATTCTGACAGCGGCGCAGGGAGTGCCGCGGACAAGAGCTTTACTTCCTATGTATGGCAAGCGCTGTCCACAGAAGTGACGCGTGAAGTACGCTGTCTTCATTGTGGACACACGTCGCGTCGAACGGAGGAAAGTGTAGTTACCTCACTCGATGTTCCTGACGCGCCAAAGGGTTCCGAGGCCCAAATCGGCGATTGTATTGCCCAGATTCAGGCCGAGACCTTTCTACGCGTTGACGACGACAACGGTTTGGAATGTGAGAACTGTTCCTCTTCTGCAGATGCTGGTGATGGTGACAACGACGACATGAACATTGCGCACCAAGAGAGCGATGACCATGACAGTCTTGATGCCGCATCAGGCAAAATTTCAGATACAAAGGATGGTCATGGACAAGATGGCGATGCAGATTCCATGGGCGATTTGGATGCGCAGCTCCAGGAGCTTAGCCTCGGCCAACCCACTCTTGACGAGGAGAGAGAGGAAGACATGGAGGAGGACGGGGACGAGGTGTATTTATCGGATGAGAGTGACACATCCAATTTTCAACGGTCCGGGATCAGCTCGCCCACGTCAATGGACGACGCTTCGGAGGCTCCACCCTCGCCGCACTCTCAGTCGACGCCAGCTCTGCAGAATGGCACGTTATGTGGCCCCGAGGTCCTTTCACTTTCGTCGGACGCTGGCTCACTAGGCCCTGAAGAAAACGATGAAGAAAAAGGTGCAGCAGGGCTGGGCCAAGGGGCGCAGGCGCAAAGTACAAAGCCCAAGATTATGAAGCGTGATGCTGTCATGACAGACACACTTTCACGTGCCCCTCCTTACCTTGCGCTGCATCTCAAGCGCTTTCAGACAACCTTTAGCAACGGTGACATCCACACGCGCAAAATCAGGTCGCACGTGCGTGTCAAAGAGGTCGAAGACTTTGACTTTGCGGGTGTCTCACACCCGTATCGTCTCTATGGCGTCGTTTGTCATCGCGGCGCTGGACTGAACCGAGGGCACTACATTTGCTATACTCGCCCTGCAGTGGCAACGTCCATGGAACCAGGGCATCACCCGCAATTTGAGGTGAAGCATGGTGTACCGACGCGGGGGAAATGGTGGTATGCCTCTGACATGCAAGTGCGACCTGTGAAGCGCGAGGAAGTACTGGAGGACGAGGCGTATCTGCTGTTTTTTGAGCGCGTTGACGTTGACAAGAGTGAGAGCTAAGTAAACCGTTTGCTTTCCACATTCGGTACGGATCGACTCTTTGTGTATACGAGCCTGAGCTCAAGTACAAAGGTAAAGTCAACTCGACTTGCTTGGTGCGAAGCAAAGCCAAGCAAAGGCAAGGGCGAGCCATTCAATTCTGGGTCGGTGTGCCATTAACTCAAAAAGTGTCATCTCACTGCCGGTCTTGCAGCAAGATTATCCACGCAAAAGCTGCTGCGAGAATACGCATGGAGAAAAAACAAAATGCTCCCACGTTCAAACCTTGAGAAAAAGCGATAAAAAGGAGAGAGGAGCAATATCTCGTGTATTATGATGAAAAAGCATTGATGTACCCTTGTCGGACGCGCTCAGCGCGACTTTCGCAATGGCAGTTTCCGCGTCGAGCTCGGCGGCGCGCCTAACAAGGACCGTGTAGATGTTGAAAAAAGCTTAACGTGAGGCTAACTCATCCGCAGGCTATAATCGCCGTTCTGTGTGATGTAGCGCACCCAAGGCAGCGCACTGTAGCCGCTGCGCTCGATAATCTTGAGATAGCGGACCTGGATCCCTGAAACAGTAAAGTAGGGAATTTCAAACTTTACAGATGCCGGCTGCTTCCAAGAGGTGTCGTTCGGATCGGAGGTGGAGGGCAGGCCGAAATGTGCGCGCATGACCACCTCCTTGGCGCCGTAAAATTGCTTGATGGACCAGACGATGGCGTCCTTGTCTGGAACATAGGTGACCGTGCCAATGGTGGTCTTGAAGGATGGCGAGTCCACATCGGTGGGAACTGGGATCGTGATCTCGACATTGTTGGCGATGGATCTTGACTTGAATTGGGAACGCGCCGTGATGAGGTACTCGATGCGGCTCGACTTGTGCGGCTCTACAACCGCCTCGACCCAGATGAGCGGCTTGACATGCGTGTTGAGGCGGTAGCTCATGAGTTCGAACTCGCCGTCTGGAGGAATGAAGCTAATGGTTCTGTCATTTTCAAAGCGCGCGAGACGCACGCACTGGTGAAACTTTACGTCCTCGAGCTCAACCGCCTTGCCCTTGGCGTAGTTCCGGCCCGATGCCTTGAACATGAGCTTGTCATTGAGACCGAGCTTGAGCTCGGGCATGCCTGAGAGGAAGGACTTCATTTTGATCTTGCCGAGAATCTCTGAGTGGAGGACCTGACCCGACGCGGAGACGAGCAAGTTGAGCTCCTCAATGACGTCAAGAAAGACCTCGTTTTTGCGGTGCACAATGCCCTCCGAGCGCCAAGACACGGCGTTGGTGAGGGCCATGGGCGGTCGCGGCTGCTTTTCCAGGCGAAAGCTGCTCTGCGTAATGTACTCGCGGAGGATCTTCTCCTCGGTGGTCTGTGGGAAGCCGAAATCCATGGTCTCGTCAAGAAGCTCGTAAATGATCACAAAGTTGTCGCGGATGCTCTCCTCCGACACTTCGCCAAAGTAGCCCTTGAGCACGCCGCAGAGGCGCACCATGTAGTTCATCATCGTAAAGACGTTGGAGTTCTTTTTCGTCACCGACAGCACATAGAGGTTGTTGTATTTGATGTAGACAAAGGTCACATCCTGTTCCGTGAACACGGGCTTGCGGTCCGCCTCCTCCTCCTCCTGGATGCGGGTCGCGAATCGCTCAATGCACGAGACGGGCACATCGCCGCGGTAGTTTCTGCTAATGAGGATCTTGCCCTTGAGGTCTGTGAAGAAGATCGCGCTTGCCGACATCTTTCCCGGATCTGCTTTTCGCTTTCTCCTCCTCCTCCTTCTTCTTCAGCTGCTGGCCCCGCCGCGTCTCCTGCCGCAGCTCCCTTCCCTGCGCCGCCTCGCGCTCGCTCGCCCGCGCGCCGCGGCGCTGCCACGCTGTCGCGACCGGGCCAACAGCTCGATCGCGCGCCGCTCCAGGCAGCGGGCAGCCACCCAGCCACCCAGCCAGCCAGCCCGCCGCGGGAGGCCGACCGCCCCGCGCCGCGCCCTCGCGCAGCGCCGCCCCGCGCCTCGCCGCCCGTCCGCGCGTCCGCGCTGCGCGTCTGCGCGTCTGCGTGCGCGAGCTCGCGGCCGCCGAGTTGCCGATCTTGCTGCTGCTGCTTGCGGCTCTCGTGACGGTGCTACGCTACACAATGATACTACTATACTTACTAGCCTAGCGATCGCTAGCTAGTATGAACAACGACAACAAGAACAACTTGAAGAACAGCAACAACTGGCTTCATTGGATCTGATCATTCGCGACAATAAACAGCTTGCTCGTTCCGTTTGGTTCTGATCGTGCCTCCCCATGGAGGAGGGTTTTCTATTTCGAGACCCCGTAGCGTCAGGTGGCAAAAAATGGGTTCCGGTCGGCCAAAGGCTGCAGCATGCTGGCGGCGGGTAAGAGATAGCAGATAGCGATGGCCCCGACGTGCCTTGCAGCCGTCTGTGCGTTGCCGCGCACGTCGGCGCGCGTGGCGACGGCAGCTTCACTGTGCGGGAGAGGGGTGCACGAGACTCCCTAAAGTAGCATACTTCTGCGTTTCCGCGCGTTGCCTTTGTGAGCAACTGCATCCCCAGCAGCCGTTTGTATTGGTCATCGTCGCTTCGACCTCCTTTCGACGCTTCGCTATCGTTGTCGTCGCGAAAGCAAGCAAGTGCCTCATCTCTGCAGAGAAGGCTATCTACGTGCACGTGCTCGTGCCCTTACCCGCGCGCATTCGACCTCAGCAGGCGACTCTACGGATTGAGCCGGGCTCAGAACGTTGAGCACCTTTTTTCCTGTCGATGACTACCACGGGAGGATCAAGCGAAGGGTGCGATCGACAGGTGCTTCCTGAGCGAGAGCGGCATCCAGATGAATACATCTTTGACGCAGTTCGCTCACGCGCAATGTACCGCGGTAAGAAGAATAGATTTGAGGGGGGCGCTGAGGTGCTGGTCTTCAAGACTCTTGATGATGCAGATGAAGTCCTCAAGCTTCTCAATGTGAAGAGCACAATGTCTCAAGGTCGTGGACGGATAACAAAGCCTGGCAGAGGCTTCTTTACTTTTCTGGCGTCCTTAAACGATGTTTCCTCTGAAGGCCGTGCACCTCAGAACGGCTTCGCTGTGGCTGCACGCGTTATCCTCAGCGCGTTCCGTGACCAAGCCAAGCCAATCCCATCCATTCTCGTCGACGATCAAGGAGGGCGCACCGCAGATACATGGCCCAAGACACTACATAAAAGCAAAATTATCACGAAGGCTGAGGCTGACCTTGACCGGGCAGTACAAGCCGATGCTCCCCTCACTACGTGGACTGAGCGCTGGTCATGTCGTGTGAAGCGATCTCGGCAAGAAGATGGAGGCATGTCACGTGGGTCCAAACAGCGTCTTGCTATGATTCAGCTGCACGACCTTAAGCAGATCCTTAGTCTCCTTGAGTACACTAACCGNGGGTCTGTTAAATTTCGCCGCCTCGAAGCCGCGTGGAAAACCTTCCAACGAGAAAAAAAATAAAAATAAAAATGACAAGTATTGTCGCGAATTTTGCGCGTCATTGGTGGCTTCATCATGATCATGATCATGATCAGGAGCATGATCGCATGCACGGTGCAGGACGGGGAGAAGAGCCGCGGCGAGGAGATGAAGCTGGTGGGGAGGAGAGGATGACTGCGAGACCGGCGTTGGAGCACGCGAGGAAGAGGACGTGCTGGATGGCTAGCGAGCGAGCGAGAAGAGAAGGCCCGGCTTGGATGCTTCTGCTTGCGAAGGGCCGTTTTGGAGGGGCTCACGCAAGAAGAGGAGGAGGAAGAGGATGAGGAGGCTGGCACTGGAGGACTCGGGTGATGATGACGATGAGGGCGGTGAAGATCAGGAGACGCTTTTGTTCTGCACTGCACTGTCAAGTTGTGGACGACAATGGCTGTGGAGTGGAAATGGACGCTCGGCGGCCAGTCCATGTGCAGACTTTTGCACGCAGCAGCATGATGGTCTCGAGGCGACACGCACGGAGATCATCACTGTGTCGAGCTGCGCGGGAAGTCAGGTCGGGCCTGGCGTCGCAGAAATTGATCCGACGGGGTGAAGAAGGCCTCGGAGGAGGCCACGATCTCCGAAAAGGAGGCCAAGAAATTGCTGCGGCTCACTCGCCTCGGGCCTCCGGCGTCTGCGCTACGCGTTCAGCGATGGAGAGAGGGAGGGAGGGAGGGAGGAAGGGGAGCGGAGAAGTTTGTCTGAGGCCGCGAGGGCCTGCGCGGAGGTCGTGCCATGCCATCCATGCCTTGCCTTGCCTTGCCTTGCCTTGCCTTGCCTTGCCTTGCCTTGCCTTGCCGTGCCTTGCCTTGCCTTGCCATGCCGTGCTAAGAAGACCACGGTCGTCCAAGTCCATCGCGCAGAAAGGCGCCGCAAGTGCGGCAAAGGCGCATTCTTCACTTGCGGGCCGCCGCGGCAAGTGGGCCATGTCTCTCTCCGTGTCTGTCTGTCTGTCTGTCTGTCTGTGTCTCAGCGCCTTTCTTTCTTCTTTCTCGCGCAAGGGCGGAGAGGGAGGGCGAAGAAGAAGAAGAAGAAGAAGAAGAGCGGCGCGCACAAGCACAAGCACAACCACTACGAGCCGGGCGCGTGGGCGGCGCCGGAGCGCTTTCGGCGGCGCGGCTCGGGTGCAGGCGGCGCGGGAGGGAGGGCGGAGAGCGGGAGAGGCCAGGCGCGATGTACAGCGCGGCGCGGCTGCACGAGCGGCGGCCGCGGCGGAGGGCGCTGGGGCGCGTGACCGTGTTCCCGAGCGCCTTCGGCGCCGGCGAGGACGTGCGGCAGCGCGACACGAGGCCGAGCGCCACGGTGGACGCCGACGGCGTGACGCTCGTGGAGGTGCACTCGGGAGACAGGTACGCCAGCGTGAGCGACTTTGTCGAGGCCGCCTGCACGGACTACGTGCGCCAGCTGAACGGCATCGGCGGCTCGGGCCTGCTCGAGGCGGCGGAGCGCTTCGGCCGCGAGCAGCGCGACCTGCGCGAGCAGCTGGAGCAGGAGCAGGACGAGGCCGAGGAGGCAGGCAACACCTTGGGCGATGTTGCCGAGGCCTCGCCTTCGGATGTGTCAGGGGACGCACGAACCAAGCACTTGTTCAGCATTGAAAGCGATTTCATCCCAGAGTTTGACGATGAAGACGCCGATGTCGCGGACGAGTCATGGACTCAGGATAGTAAGGTCGACTGCGATGACGATGATCATGTTGATGACAATGATGCCAGCGGACGCAACAGCATCAATCAACGCCAGGTGAAAGGTGTACTGGACAATTGGGACGACGGGGTCCCAGCCTTGTGATGTCCTTTGCCCCTCCTCCTTTTCCTTTTTCTATTTCCACTTTGGCACATGCTTCCTTTTCGCTTGCACGCGGAGAAGAAGATGCGTCTGTTCGCTAGCTCGCCCAATGGCAAACACTATAACATGCGCGTAGGCAGTCTGAGAGCCCCTACCAAGTGTAGGCGGGGTTATATATATTCAGAAGCAAAGAAGCAATGTGGGCAGCTCGATGTCCATCTTGTACGTCAATATATATATTTGTGTGCGCGCGTGCCAGATGCCAAGGGAGAGAGAAAAAACAAAAAACAAAAAGTGAGTATGAAGGGAATGAACAAGGAAAATTAGTGCCGATAATGAAGCGGACGCCGCGCACGCGCGCACGACTTGCCAATAGATGGAAACGATTTGGGCTTTCGTGTGCTAGCAAGCTCAGCTCTTCTCAGGTACTGCTACTACTACTGCTGCTGCAGCTGCGCAGGCCTAATATTATCACTGGAAACTAGGTTAACAATTGATGTTTGTGTTCTCCGTTGACTGCTGCATAGGTCAATTGACGTAAGTTGACAATCCGTCTACCAAGCAAAAAGGCGAAAGACGGAAATGCATCATTGTTTTTATTAGTTGAATGGTTGTGCATGTATCTTTCATTCAGAGAGATCAGACCCGCAGAACTTCTACTAGTAATGTGTTTTGGGGACACGCGGGAAGAAGAGAAAGGATCATGGAAAAAGAATGAGAAGAGAAGAGAAGAGAACACACGTGGGGTAATGGTGGTGGTGCCTAGATATGTATGTCCAATAGAGAGTGCGTCTTGAGGCGACGAGCTTGCTTAGAGCTCGTCCTTCTCCTTGGCCTCTTGATCCTCAGTCGCCTCCTCCTCCTGCTTTCCGGTCTCCTCGGCCGTGACCTCTTCTTCCTCCTGCTGTTGCTCCTGCTCCGTCGTGGTGTCATCCTTTTTAGCATCGGCCTTGGATGCGGAAGCCTTCTTGGGGCTCTTGGGTGGCGTCGGCAGCGGACGGCGAAGAGCGTGCTCCAACGCACTGTGCAGAGGCTCCAAGTGAGCGGCCACGTCGGCGCTTGTAAAAGCTGCGGCCTCAAGCGAACCGAGCGAGGATTGCTGGGACTCAACGTCGCTCAGCCAGCTCTCGAACATCGAGACACGCTCAAGCACCAAGGTCTTTTCTTCTTCCGTAATCCACGGACGCTCCTTGGCCCATACCTTTGTGACTTGTGACTTGACCTTGGACATCAAGTCACGCGCCGAACGCGCGGCGGCCGGGCGCTGGTCAAGCTCCTTGACGCGACCAAAGAGCTTGCGCAGACGCTTCTCAAAAGCCTTGCGCCGCGACCGGTACTCCTCGAGCGAGGCATCGGCACCGTCGCCGTCAAGCCAGTCCTCAAGCTCCTCAAGGTCGTCAAAAAGCTGCGTCTTGTCTTCCTCGCTCATGACCAGGTCAACCTCTTCCTCGGCGGACCGAACCTGGTCGCGAGCCTCAAAGACAAACGATTCGACCTCGTTCTTGACGGCCTCCTTGGTGCGGAGTTCCTCCTCGTAAGCATCGAACGAGGCAAGAACCTCGCGCGCGTGCGCCACGGCCTCATCGTCGATGGCGCGAACAGCACGTCCGGCATCCGTGCGCTTTACCGTCAGAGGAAAACGGTGGGTACGCTGCGTGGGAGTCTTCTTGCGCTTCCTTCGGCTTGCCTTGCGCTTGCTGCTCGCCGCATCCTTGGTGTCTTCGGACGCGTCAGTTTTTTCCGATTCCTCGCCCTTTGCTTTTTCGTCCTCCGCCTCCGTCGCGGCGTCTGCGTCAGAGGCATCCGCCTCGGCGTCTGCATCTGCGTCTGCGGCGGCAGCATCTTCAGATCCATCGGTTGCTTGCGCGGTGCTGTCGTCCGCTTCCGGGGTGTCTTCCGGCGGCGGCGCAAGCTTTTCCACAAAGATGGCCTCTGCCTGGAGCAGCTGTACCGTGTCGTTCAGGTCGAGCTTGATGGTCAGGCTCACCTTGGGATCTCCGTGCTGGCCAAACTGCTCAATGGCCTCGGGAACCCCAGAGAGCTCGTAAAAAGCAACGGTTGCCCGCTCCGGGGCATCGGGCGTTGTGCGCGAGAGCTCGCAAGTAAAGTCGTGCGTCACGTTGACGCTGACGATCTTGCGGGCATCGAGTGCGTCGCCAGACTTGAAAAGTACCGCGCTCTTGGCCCAGGGCTCTGCTCCAGCAGCAGGTTCGCCCGACTCCACCAAATCAAGTTGGACGGTATCGGTGGTGATGTCGCGGAGGCCGACGGGACGCACGCGAAAAGCCTTGCTCATATTGGCGCCAACAAAAACGGCACCGAAGGCTTTGGCTTCGTCACCGTTGAGATGACTGCCGAGCTCCTTGCCCTTGAGGTAGTCGGAGAGAATTTCCTTGACGCGCGGCACACGCACGCCGCCGCCAATGATTTCGATCGCGTGCAGATCGTCCACAGAGGTCCCCGACTCTTGCAGCACACGCTCAATGGGGGCAGTGACGCGAGCAAAAAGATCAGCGCCAGCGTCCTCGAGCTGCTTGCGCGTCACGTGCAGACGCACATCGCGACCGTCGTGCAGACTTTCAATTGAGACGGGGATTTCGGCGTTGGCGCTCAGCACCGTTTTGACCTTGGTCGCCTGACTGCGCATGCGCTCGAGCGCGCGACGCGACTCGCGGACGACGCCAGGGTCTACGCCGTGCGTCTTTTCAAAAGCGTCCTCGATCATTTGCACCATGAGCATATCGATGGAATCACCGCCGAGCGTACGGTCCCAGGCCTTGGCCAGTACGTCAATCTGCGTCGTAGTCTTGCCGCCCTTTCCAGTCTTGCCGTAAAAGTCGAGCAGCGTCACCTTGGTGCTGGCACTGCCCATGTTGTACAGAAGAATCTTGTGCGAGGCGTTCTGGAACTCGGTGTAGACGCCATGTTGAACGGCTGCTGCAACATTCTCATCGACCAAGGTCAGCACGCGCAGGCCAGAGATCTCAGCCGCGAGCAAAAGCGCCTCGCGTTGGGCCTGCGAGAAGAAGGGAGGCACGGTAAGGACGCAGTCGAGTACCTTGGACTCGGTAAAGTCGGAGGCCATCTTTTGCACATTCGATAGGATCATGGCAACGAGTTCCTCGGGAAGGAGTTTGCGCTCCTTGGGCGTTCCCTTGTCCACGACAATCTTGAAACCACCCGTCGCCGCGTTTTCCTCGAGCTCGTAGGGGATGTCCAGCATACCAAGGTGTTCCATCTCGGCGCTGTTGGCGGCGACGCCAAGGAGATCTCTGGTGCGGAAAAAGGTATGTTCGGGATCGCGAAGAGCCATGGCGGCTGCAGTGCTGCCGTACAGTCGGGCGTCGCGTCCAAAGGCAATGACATTGTTCGTCTTGCGCTTGCCGGCCTCATTGAGGACGATGTCAAAGGCCTTGCCAGGCTGCACAAAGGCCACCTTGATGAAGGTGGTGCCAAAGTCGATGCCCAAAATGACCGCTGCCTCTCCGGAGATAGCGCTCAGCGACGCAACCACGAGGGCCAGCGTCCAGGCAAGGAGCCCACGTCTCGAGAGCATGGTCACGGTCTGATCCGCCCGTTCACGAACGGACGAACGGCCCAGCGGCGCTCGCCGACCCGAGGACAAGATAAAAGCCAACGCTCGCCCAATCTCGCTCTCTCTACCCCTCCAGGAGGGGAAGCGCGCCCCGCCCCACTGTCCGTCTGCCGGTCCTCGCTCCCTCGCCGCAGGCCAGGAGCGCCCGCGGTGCCTGCCTGCCTGCCTGCCTGCCGACTCGAGCGCAGCTCAGGTTCTGCCTCGCAAGGAGCATCCCACGATCGGTCGTTCGTTCGTTCGCATCGTCCATCATCATCACCCGACGGGGCCGTCAACTCCACGTTGGCACGCCTCGGAGGGGTGCGCGCGGGGTGCGCGTTTAGGTGTGCGCGGGGTGTGCGCCGCGGCCGGGCTTCGCTGGCCACCGGCGGGGCCCTCGCGGTGGCGGCGAGGCGCGCGGGCAGAGCCGATATTGCGCGCGGGCGTGCGGGCAGGGGCGGCCGCGGGCAGCGATGGCGGAGGAGGACTCGATGGAGGGCGTGTCGCCCGCCGCGAACGCCGGCGCGGCGGGCGCTGGCGGCGGCGCCACGGAGTTTCTGACGGCGGAGGAGGCCGCCGCCACCGCGGGCGAGAACGGCGGCGCCGACGAGGGCGAGGGCGACAACAAGATCAGGCGCACGACGCGGTACCTGACCAAGTACGAACGTGCGCGCATTCTGGGCACGCGCGCGCTGCAGATCTCCATGAACGCGCCCGTCATGGTGGAGATTGAGGGCGAGACGGATCCCCTTCGCATCGCGCAAAAGGAGCTGCAGGCCCGCAAAATCCCCATCATCATTCGCCGCTACCTGCCGGACGGAACGTACGAGGACTGGAAAATCAAGGACCTTATTGTCGACTAAGTTTCCCTCTTCTTGAAAACGCGGGTGGTCACGAAACGAACGCGTCAATCCATCACATCGCCTCGCATCGCATCGCATCACATCACATCACATCACATCACATCACATCACATCACATTACACCATATCAAGGCGACGGGGCGAGACGATGAGGAGGTCCACCTCCGTCTTGTGATTCGCCCCTTTAATGCGCAGTCATGCGAATCAGTTCCCTTTCACCCTCCCACCCGCCCATCGACCTCTTTTTCTCAATGTTTGTGCATTCGTGCGCGCGGCCTTGGCTACTTTCGAGTTTAAGTTGGAGTCTATTGCGTATTACATACGGACCCCATCTCCCCTCTGGTCATATTGACGCTGTGCGGATTACAAGTCGGGCACGCATGCTTTCGACGCTCGCTTGGGACGCAGCGCCGCAGTCAACGTAGGTCTAGTTAAAAACTGAAGGGTATGTAGTGAAGATCATTTCCAAGCACGCTCATCGCCATTTTCCTGATACTGAGGGCCTAGAACTATGGCCATCGGCTCCAAATCCTAAGGATCATCCCACAAAACTTCATCATCCTCTGCGAGCGCACCCAGTTCCCCTTTACTCGTTCCAGTATACCGGCTAGGTTTTCCCCACTCAAGTTCGGATGCTCTCTTTCTCTCTTGCATTCATGAATCGATGCCTCAAATTTCATACGAATTTTTTATTTTACAGTCCTTGTAATCCAGCTTGACCCATCCATTACCACTTTTTCATCCGATTGGCAAGCCATCGTTGTTTGAACTTTTTCCAGTATAACGGCTGGCACTATTCCCCACTTCTGAGGGCTTTCTTACTTGCGGTCGCTGCCTCATTATTCCGTTCGATATTCTTCCGCTCGAGATTTTCTTCAAATGCTCGCAGTGATCTAGCTTGTCCCATCACCATCATTCCATCCGTGAGACAAAGCATCGTCTTGGCCCGGCCGCCAGATTTCAGTAACGGCTACGTTTCCTCCCCACTCGCTCCCGGACGCGCTCTTTCTCTCTTGCATCTCGAAGGGAAGCCCTATCCTTACCATTCTAGATTTTCTGTCAGCTGCCAATGATAATCTTGACTGCGCATGCTCTGGTCCCATCATCGTCGTCATCAAAATGGTAACCATCGTCTCAGCTCTCTTTCGGCGCTTTCGTGTTTCCTGACCAAGGCCGAGGAGGCTCGAAACGAGATCTGACTTGCCAGTCTCACACTGGGTGGGACACCAGGGGAGCGGGGCAAGGGATGCGTGACGGGCGCAATGCGGCACTACGCTGCGCGCTCCCCGGAGCGCGCGTGCTCCTAACAGCCCTGACGGTGCTGACCGCAACATACATGTTGCTGATGCAGCGAGCAGTCGAGCTGCATATTTCGGGCGAGCTTGGAGAGGCAGAGACTCCACCACAAGTGGTCCCAGACCTCGCGCTGCGCGAGGCTGGCTACGGTCCAGCGCTCAGCGTGGCAGAGAAGCAGATTCTTCACCCAGAGAGCGCGGCCGAGGCGGTAGAGCTCCTTTCTCTGATCAGGAACGGCACCGTCAAGACGGACCTGAAGACACAAGAAGCTGTTGACACTGCGCTCGAGTCTTTCGCGAGCACATCGCAAAGACTGCCGTCACAGACAAGAGGTTCGCCGCCCACCTCCTACGAGCGCATGGCCAAGGCTCGTCGTCAGCATATGCCATTTTACGTTGCCTTGCAGCGCGAAATTGAGCAGTGTCCGCATATTGTGGACCTCGTCAAAGCAAGCGAGCTTCGAGCTCGTCTGGATCCGACCAAAAGTTCAAGCCAAGGTCGTCTTCGCGATCATGCTGGCACGGGCAAGAATACAGATGATACTTTGCTGCCAATGAGCATCAAGGACTTCGTGTGTGCTGCAAAGTGCGCGGCGCAAGAACCCGAGCTGGAGCGGGGTTTTCAGATCTTTTCCATCACCAAATACAACTTGGAGGGATTGCTGCGCATGTGCAAGGCGGGGACATTTCCTTTCCTGGTTTGGATTCGAAAAGGGGAGTTGCTGCAGCGCGCGTGCCAGGAACGCCCGACGGGCACGCACGCATTTCGTGACGCAATGGAGGTGGTCCAACGAATTGCAAACATTGTCGAGCTGCCGAGTGTGATCTTTGGCTTTGATGGCAATGACTACGCCATTCCACAGTCGCCGAATCCTCTCAAGTACAATTCGGCGGGGTGGATCCAACCCTTGGCCCAGGTCGTGCGCTTTGTCGGAACAGATGCATCGCCGTGCCCATTGTTCCCTACGCCGCCATTCCTCAGGGGCGTAGGCCTCCTGCGCAAGTCTTCAAGGGCGACAAGTATGGCGCTCCCGTCCTGGGAGTCGCGAAGCTCGACAATCTTCTGGCGAGGCGGGTCGACAGGCATGCCGTTCGACCCCGATTTCGTGTACATGATGCCTCGCCCCGAGTTGGTCCGGCGCCATCGCGAGACGGTCGGCTTTGACGTCGGGCTCACAACGGTGGACGGCGTGACTTCCAAGATGCGCGAGAATGGCTTCATGCAGGAGACCCGCCTCGCGCCATTTGCATCAAGGTCCGTCTTTGCGCAGCATCGGTACCTCTTGCATGTAGACGGCAACACGGCGAGCTGGGGCCTTTTCGGCAAGCTCGCCCTCGACGCGGTCGTGCTCTGGCAGCGCTCGCCCGTCACCTTTCGCGAGCACTATTACGATCTCCTGCGGCCCTGGGAGCACTACATCCCCGTGGATGCCAACCTGGGCAATCTCGAGCTCGTCCGCGACTGGTTGGCGACGCCTGCGGGCGCTCAGGAGGCCGCGTCGATACGCGACCGCGCCAAGGCGCTCCGCGACGCGCGGCTGCGGCTCGAGGACGCGGCGTGCTACATTGTGCGCCTCGTGCACTCGCTGGCCGCCGTGCAGGCCTTCGACGCCGCCTCGGCCGCGCACCTCGACCGCATCGGCGCGCCGCTGGGCGTCTCCGCCGCCTCCTTCGCGCCGCCCGCCTGACACGCACGCCCGAAGAAGCCAAAAGCCGCGCGCGTATGTATGCCATGATGGCAGGGAGGCTCGTGTACTATAGATCGATGGTCCTACTCGCGACTCTTCTCTTCTCTTCTCTTTCCCTGCTCAGCCGCCACCGCTGCGGCTGCAGCTGCCATGGCTGCAGCCAGACGGCGAGAGCTCGCGGCGCGCGTCCGGCGGCCCGGCCCTCGTCGCGCCGCGGCGCGCGCATGGAGCCAGTCGGCGCGGCGCCGTTTCCTGCGTGCGGGAAGCGCGGCGGAGAGAGAGAGAGAGAGAGAGAGAGAGAAGCCAGCTATTGTCTATTTGTTTGGAGCCCGGCAAACCATGGGGGAGGGGGGGGGGGGGGTGTATAGTATAAAGACGGTAGGGGCCGCGGTGTGCACGGGCGGCACGCCGCGGTCGCGGTGCCGCCGCTGCGTTCGATTGGCGCGAGATTGGAGTTGGCACGGCTGTCGTTGAGAGGATGTTCTTGGCTGCGATGCTGCTGCTGATGCTTCGTTATACGTCGCTCATTGTTTGGCTGGTTAGTGAAGAAGCTGTTGCTGCTGCCGAGCGGCGAGGGGTTCGGTCGGTCGCGCAGCGCGTGCGCGAGGAGGGCAGGAAAGAGGAAGCGACGGCGGCGGCGGCTCCGAGAAGCACGCGCCCGTTCGGAGGTCTGCACGACGAAAATGGTTCTTGGCTGGCTGGCTGGCTGGCTGGCTGGCTGGCTGGCTGGCTGGCTGGCTGGCTGGCTTCGACGGGTCGCCCCGCCATGCCGATGCAAATGCAAAGCAACAGGCAAGTGCATCTGTATCTGCATCTTAGGCCAAGCAGCGGCAGCTGGCAGATGGCGAGGGAGGAATGACGGACTCGGACGGAGCTCGGTGCCAAAGGGGCCACAGCGCACCGTCCATATTGGACTTCTTTCCATTTCCCGTGCGTGCAGCAGCAGCAGCAGCCACCGGCGAGGGAGGAAGAATACTCGCCGCAGAAACTGCGAGGCCTCCTAACGTCTCGCGGCGCAACTTACATTTTGCTTCATCTCATTTTCCCCCTTTCGGAGATTGATTGTCGCGCTCTTCCTCGGCGAGACGAGAAGAAAAAAAAAGGGTGAAGCTGCGGCCCAAGCAGCCGTGCCGCGGGCGAATGCGCGACGCGGACCTCGCGGCAAGCCGGTCGACCGGTTGGTTGACTGGTTAGTTGCTGTCGGCAAGAGAGCAAGCGGCACAAGCAGCGGTTCTGAGCGGGTCGGCCTTTTTGGCTGGGAAAGTGGTAGGTAGCAGTAGGAGGTAGTAGCAGGCTCGTCACCGGTGGGACTCGCGACCCATAAACAGCGGGACAGTGGCAGAGGGAGGGCCGCTGATCGAGCGTGGACTCACGGCTCGGACTCCATCGCGGGTGGAGGTAGTTGCAGTGGCGGTTGGCACCTTGCCTCACGCCGGTCTTCGGCCTGGACGTCTGCACGCTTTTCTTGAGCGCGCGACCAAGAAATGAATGTAAAGTCGGAGCAGATAGTCGTCGGTTGGGCGACCGACTAAGCAAGCTGGCAAGCTGGCAAAGACGTAAGCCAGCAAATCCGAAACTCGCAAAGCGAGAGCGAGTAAAACAGGTTGACAGCAGGACGCGAGATGCGAGCACGAAGTGCTGCAAGGAAGATGAAGGCGGTCGCAGCTGCTGCTGCGAGCGTTGTGGTGGTGGCCATGGCCGCCTCGACGGCGGCGCAAACAACGACGCAGTGCGAGATCGGCACCGAGGAACTTGAATGGGGCTCGAGCGTCATTGGGTGTGGCACCGTGAGCGTGAGCATGGGAGGCTGCTGCGGTACCGCCTTGCCCGAGGCCGCAAACGCAACATCCACCGATGAAGCGATCTGCCGGTCGTTGGAAATGCAGCGCGCATACTGTGAGAACGAAGATCTCGAGGGCTGCGACAACTTCAAGCCCAACGCTACGCACGCCATCACATTTGAGATCGACGTCACATACGCCGACGCCGAGGACACGTGCTGCAGTCAATGCAAATGCTACGGTGATCCCCTGTGCGAAGCCTTTGACGGCTCGAGAGACCAAATGATTGAGTGCGATGCGCGCAACTTTACAGACTGCGGTCTGCAGCAGGACATTTGCCGTCGCCAGTTCGATCACGCCGGGAACCGCTGCAAGTGGCTCAAGGGCAACGACAACTACCCATGGTGGGTCTCCAACCTTGAAGACGGATCTCCCTGCCAAGCAGATTACGAGAAGAGTGGGCAGCTCGAGCTCGTTCTCGTCGAAGTTGGCGACTTTAAGCTCTCAACACTCATTGGCGAGCGTGGCGTGCAGACCGACGTCCTCGTGAAGATGGCCGGGTCCTCAGACGTCTACTCCATGTCTTCCGAGGACTGCTTTGACAATGACCCCCGCAACGTGGGCACCAGCAGTGCGGCGTCGGCATGGGACATGCCCACGAACGCGTCTGCGCCAGCCGAGTGGAGTGTCGAAACGCCCAACAGCATCGATGTCGTGTGGCACGTGGGCGACGCCAGCGTGGGCATCTACGCCGACGTCGTCTGCACCAAGGCCTCAGGGGCCTCGCGCACACGCCTCGACATCGAAAACATCACCGATACTCAGGGGCTTTCTGGGGATGGCTACTGCTACACTGGCGTCATCAAGTCGGGCAAGCAACGCGGGTCCAACGTGGGCAACACGCAGGCTCACTACGACTGCCTTCAGCGGGAGCTTCCAAGCCTCGTCAGCACCTGCAAAGCCCTGACCAGCGACAGCTGCAGTTATCAGAATGTGGCCGGCTGGCAGCAGTACTGGTGCGAGACTGCCGAGCTCGAGTTCACAGAGGCCACGGGCGATACTTACGCCGACCTGGTGACCTCGTGCTTGGCAATCATCCGCAACGGGACGGAGGACGAGCAGGCGGCGCACTGGGATCGTCTTGCGTGCCAAATGAACTCGGGCCTGCCCTACGGCACGAGTCAGCAAGACTCAAGCGTGACCGAGTGTCTGGATAACCTCAACGAGTTTGGCTTTTACGCCTGGACGCAAAAGTACGAGGGCATCATTCCTCACGAATGGACTGTGGCCGAAACATGCGTGTCATCCATTGAAGCGTTTACAGATGTCCCGGCGGACGACACGTGCGCTTCGGGTCTCCTCGTCGAGGTCAACAAAGGTGGCTCCTGGGAGGGCGTGCTGTACTTTCCGCCAGAGTCGCCGCCTTGCGCGGATGCCATCATCGAGGCCAACGGTGCTGATTTTCCGGACCTCTTTCTCTACCCGATTCGACTTCGCCAGTGCGGTCTCAGCGCCTCGTGCCTCGTCACGGAAGGTGGCACCGAGTGCCGGCCTGTCATGTCGATCGACGCCACTCTCGACTTTTCTGGTTCCGTGTGCACGCTTGGTGGCGAAGACTGTTCGACGTGCGCGCGCGACCTTTCGGACACGCCGCCGCAAGTCTGCGAGGAAGGCTCCACCGACGAGTATGTTGTAGGCTACTGCGAACAGTGCTGCTCGACGAACAACTATGTCCCCGGTCAGGAAAACCAGACGTGTCGCGAGTTGGAGATCTCCACTCCGTTTTGCGACATGAGCGACGATACAAGCGCCAAGTACTGCAAGAAGTTCAAAAAGAAGCGCTACAACGGCATGCTCACCATCAACTTTACCGAGCCCGAGACCAGCGTCGATGACTCGTGCTGCAGCACCTGCGCGCTCTGGGGCGATCCCTTTGGTCAAGCTTTCGACGGATCGCGCCAAAAGCTCATTGTTTGCGACTCGCGTGACGCCACTTGTCTCTCGCAGGAAGAACTCTGCGGCAACATGGTCGACCACAAGGGCAACGCTTGCGTGTGGAATCAGACCGTTGCTGACCTTATTGGCAGCAAGCGCACCAACATTGCTGCCTATGGCTCACCGTGCCTGCCGGACTGGTCGACTTCGGGAGAGGACGAGGTCGTTCTGTACACGATCGAAGACCCGACCTTTCGCTTGAGCTTTTACACGGGCGAGCGCTCTATTTTGGACTTGATGCTTCTCACGACGCCGAATGGCGAGTACTCGCTGGACCCTGAAAAGTGCTTTGCCACCGATCCGATGGACGGCTGGTCCACGCTCGACGGTGAGGACGTCTCGACGGCTCTCAACCTCACGTACACGGCGAATGGTGTCAATGGCTACGGCAAAGACGAGCGCGTCTGGTCCGTACTCGATCCAGCGACGGGCATCTTTTTTCGAGTGACTTGCGTCTTTTCCGAGGCCGTCAATGCCGACTTTAAGGGCGGCTACCGTCTCAACGTCGAAAGCCTCGTGGACACCGAGCTGGATCGCACCGGCACGGACGGATACTGCGTGACCTCGGATCTGGTCACCTATGGCGGCGGATACACGGAGAACCCGTATGCGGAAGTTTGCGAGGAGGCGCTCGCCTCGGATCACTTGGCATGCAAGGCGTTCTGGGCAGGCTCGTGCACGCCCGAGCAGATTGCTCTCGGTGTTGAGAGCTGGTGCAAGACGGCCAACCAGCCAGATTCGGTGAGCAAGTGCGTCAAGAGCATCAAGAAGAGCAAATCGTCCCGCACGGCCGCGCTCTGGACCAAGGCTGTTTGCACAGCACTCTTGCCCATGAAGCAGGCCACGCAGTCCAAGGGCGCCTTCTTGCGCGAGTGCCAAGACCTTGCCGAAACGGAGGGTTACTATGCAATTGTGGAGAACTACGGGTCGGCCGGCGATCGCGCCTCTGTTCAGAGCTACTGCGCCAGCTCTGTCACCGACTACAGCAAGCGCGACTCCGTTGATCCATGCATTGGAGGCATTTCCGTGCAGTACGATGCCGGCCAGGGCTGGGAAGAGCTCTTCTTTGTGCCCTCGAATCTCATGCCCTGCGATGGCTCGCTCGAGATTCCTGCTTACAAGTCCAAGTACTGGCCGCTCTTTGCGTACCCGATTCGCTTCGAGCAGTGCGACGTGCTGAACGAGGATGGCGCTTGTCCTGCGACGGTGAATGTTGAGGCCACTTGCATGGCGAACTTGGGCTTTGAGCTCAGCCTGACATACTCTTATGATGGCGACATTGGTTGCCCTGACGACGCTTGATAGAGACACTAGCTTTGAAAAAATTGAATTTGTAGAAGAACGGCTCATTTCATTTTCCGCGCATCACGTAGCCAGTAAGCTTTCTTTGTTGGCAGTCTTCTGTTGTCGTGCGCACCGCGTCATGACATTTTGAAGAGTCAACTTTCTGAAAGGCGTTTTTGTTGCACGATCTTTGTACGGGGGCGCGCCCTACTCTGAGTCCGTATTGGGCATAAAAATTGGACAAGAATTTGGACAAGAATTCAGACAAGAAGAGTCCGTATTGGGTATGCAAGCTGTGTAGTGCCGACTTGCGCCAAGGAAATACTCCGGTAACAAGCTTTTTCAAGGTGGATCCTGAACCTAGGCCCATGATCTCAGAGACTACGTTTGCAAAGGACATACTGTCATCATACTATTGGCTCGTGGCATGGGCTTACAGAGTGCGCTTCAACTACAAGAACGCTTTCCATAAGACCGGCTCTCGTGTTCATGGTTTACTGCCTCCCATGGCGACCTCCATTACGGAGAAATATTCCTGTATATAACTTATAATGCACTATTTCACTGCAGCTCGGACTTTTAAAACGCACTTCAGATCGCGGGGTCTTCAAAGCCCCGCAGGGTATCAAGTTTTTTTGTTTGTTTTTCAGGCCATCCTTTGTCTGGAGATCATATAAGAAGTAGGGTGGTATCGAGGACATAGAATGACGCCACCATGGCTGGACGGCATGGACCAGATGACGTCAACCTTTCGCCCATGGGAAGTCTCATCTAAGGCCCCTGCTGCAGTCAGTGTACATGGTGAGGGCAGACAACAAAGTCACGGCAGTGAACATCTCCTAGCTGGGAAGCCTCAGAGCGGCCCCGTGCCCCTCACCAGCACCTCTGTACATCACTTATCCAAGTCTTGGACTTGGCGCCAAGACAAAGCAGTCCCGGCATCAGCAGATCCGAATCATCTGTAGCGAATCAGAGTTGAATAGAATCCATCTTACAGTCCAATTCTCAATAAGTGGCTCATGACTTTCGACTAAAGCTCGTGGAAAACAGCTTGAGCTTAGCCTCTCGATCTGGATCCTCGTTCGAGCAGACGCGGAGGTACTTGGCGCAGCCTGAATGGCCAAGAAGGGAGAAATCTTGGGGAAGAATGTGTAATTGAGCCACTGAAGCATGCTCACTCCACAAGCAGTCATATACTTCCTCTTTACCTACCGGGGCGAACGTATTGCTCGTCGCGGTACACTTTTCGCTGAGCCCGACACGTGCAATTCCAACTCCTTCATACGAGTGAAAGAGACTGACTGTAAGAATGGAGATGCGGCCACTATATTCCAAATCAATGGTGATGCAGCTGTTGTGCGACGTGGTCATGATTGTTTTTGGCTTCTTTGCCAGATCCGTGCCAAAGTACCAATTTTCATTAGCCTTCACGTGGCGACTGAATGTCTTCTCCTTGTTGAATTCAATTGATTCGACAAATTTGGATTCGAAAAATTCGGCCATGAGTGTGTCCATGACCATAGGTGGAGGGAGGGCGCTGGAGTTGAATTGATTGCCTTGGACCGACGTCGTCGGATCCTGTGCCTCTGCTCGTTGAAGCATACCTTCGATGGCGAACATTAGAACAGACGCGCTGATGTTGTGCCCATAACGTGTCGGATGTATCGGATCCGAGAAGTAGCATCCTTCGCGAAAATTCCAACCAGCCTCTGACCACCCGGGACCTATCATACGCAGAATGTCAAGCTGAGGCAGGTCGTAATAGCTCAGCACTTCAAGATGGTCGTGAGCGGCGTCCAGGCGATACGGCGGAAGCCGAATGCTACCAGTTTTCAACTTCTTCCTATGACCAACATAGTTTCTCGTTGCCATCTCAAGCCATAGCATGCCGAGGTGGGGAAAATTTCGCCGTACATGACGAATTAGAGCTTCTGTCCAGAACATTGCCTGGTTTATTTCCCCAAACTCACCTTGTACGTTCCGCTCGATCGTACCAATGTCATTTGCACTCGCTTCCACGATAATCATATCCGCTTTTTGATACGTCGCGAAGTTGGACGGGCTTTGCAATTCGCTCACATGAAAGTCACTTCCGCGTGCGCTCACACTCAAATTTTCCACAACGTGGCTGCCGTTGCATGGATATCGTGAGTTCAATAAATCCTCGATGTGATATACGTAGCAGTCGCGGTAACGTGCGCGCGGATGGTCTGGATCGGGTCGGTGAGGCGTTGAATGTTGTAGAGAAACAGACCCACCCAAGACAATCCAACGCACACATTCCCCCCCGACAATCTTTTTTAGCATAGGGACGAGTCTAGTCTCGTCACCATAGTTAGAAATTGCGCGCTCACACATTCCTCGCGATATGTTATGTGCAGAAATGGTGCAGAGTGGCTTTTGAGCGTGCAAACATTCGAAATCTTGTGCGAGCTCAGGGGCAAAGCAGGTTTTGCGCCATGCCATGGAATGTGCATTCCCATTATCTTCTCCTTTAATTTTGTCTTCGTGGGGATACACAGATTGCCATGTCGATTCGTCCCAGAGAGCCGAAGTGAGCACTGAGCTGTGTTCCGAAACAACTAATTTCCGAAAAGTCCAAAACACAACGAAGGCAATACCAGACCCCAAAAGAAGTGCGACGATCTTTGTCCAACGCTCGAGCATCTTGCTTATAGGGTGTCAAAGAGGCAAAGAGAGTCTGCAGTTGTTCAAAGCGAGCGCCGGCGCTTCCAGTATTGCCCTCGTGCACCCACGCGATGGAAACAGGTCTTCCAGTCTCCGCTTGACAAAATGTGGAACAAGGCGAAGTCCCAGACGGCAAAACCGACCGTCCGTCTTATGCTCACGGCTCTAGTGGTCGCTCAATTGTGGTGCTCTGCGCCGCGGTATACACCTTCACGAGATTAAAGGCCGCAGGTCGCTTTACGATTTTGGCAGGCTAGATAGAGCTCGTGATATTCTGCCAGCCTGCACAACTTTGACAGTCTGGCAGCTCTGCATAATACACACATTTCAAGTTCTCCCGGGATAATAAAACAGTGTAAAACCAAATCACACTTCAGTGGCATGGCAGACAAACGCCAGAGTAACCAAGGATGCTGGCACTCTCGAGAGGCAGACCGTAACGGAAAACCAAAAGCTCGTAGGGTATTAACAGTAGTTTGCCCCCCGTAGCTCGGCCGCGGTAGTCTTTCCTGGCAAGTGGTCCGTCGCCGGTCCCTCTTAGACGGACGCAAAAAATCCTATTTCTCCTGCTCTCCGCCAAAGCTGGCCGGGCACAGTCTTGCCCCGAGCCCGACTCGCGCTACTTGTTTCTCCTCTTGAATTTTTTTGCTGCCCTTACAGGTCGCGGGGTCTTTAGCCTTGCAGGTATACTATAATAATACCACAGATCGATCCGTTCGTCGTCAATGGTGGCACTGCCAGAGCTGCTGTGCCAAACTAAGAAAGAAAGAGAAGAAGTACTCCAAAGAGATGAAAGCTAAAGCACCAGGGTGCAAGCTATGGACGGCAGCCTGCATCCGTGCCGCACTCGTGTCAAGAGCATCGGCATGCGATACGGACAAAACAAAAAAGCAAGGAAAGAAAAAAAGATAGGTGGAACTTGAAATGAAAATGGATTGGTCCCGCAGTTGAATTGGCACAGATCCGTTGCAAAACTTCTTGAGCTTCACATCTTGAATCGTGGCTTCGCTGGGTTTCGCATGCGTGTGAAAGTTTATTTCTACGCGGTAATAGCAGCAGAGCTATCCGCGCAGTGACGCGGGCCACCGTCCGAAGTTGTGGTAGGCAAGCATTGAAGATGTGCAGCCACTTTGAGCAACAAAACTTGGAACAACTTGCGGCGCGGAGGATAAACTTTTTTGACCTTGTTATTTGGTCACACGGGACAAGAACTAGTGTAGCTTTGCAAGAAAATCCGTTACGCGGCCCCCTCTTAAGCTCATTCAAGTCAGAGTGTGAAGAGAAACTTTGCGAGGTCCTCCACAGCTCTTGGCGCGGAGGCAAGCGTCCGCGCACAAAGAGTTACCTGTTATGCTTCGTGGGATGCCTCTTTCCTCTAGTATATCATGCGCACGCCGCGGCGCCAAGACGCAAAAATCCACATAAAAGTGGATACAGGCTGCCCCGAGCGCAGCCTAAGAGCCTCCGCGCCGCGAAGGACATCCAGGTACTCTAGACATCGAAGCTCGCGAAGTCGCGCAAACCCGAAACGTGGAAACGAAGACCTCGAAAGGGAAGGAAAGAAAAACCATCAACATGGTGGACTGGAACGTGAAGAGCGCATCGCTCGTGGCAATCGCAGCTGTACTTGTCTTTGCAGCGTCCTCGCGTGCTCAGACCTCGTATGGACAGTGTGGATCGGGAAACGACACCGTCATTCTTCAGGCCTCCTACACTCCTGAACAGGTGGGCTCTGATGCGATCATTCCGGAATGCGCCTCGCTTAGCTGGAGTCTCGAAGGATGCTGCGGAAATAGACTCGGGGACAGCGAGGATGACATTTGCCGCAGTATCGAGACAGCCAGCGCATTTTGTGATAGTGCAAGCGTGCCATTTGGAGTTACCTGCGACAACTTTGAGCCCAATGAAACAATGAGCGTGACCTTTCAAGTGACGATGACCTATCCGGATGAAGATGAGACATGCTGTCAGCTGTGCAAGTGCTATGGAGATCCTCTTTGCGAGTCGTTTGACGGTACACGTGACCAAATGATTGAATGCGACGCACGGGACTTCGATTCATGCAGACTTGAAAAGGACATCTGTGACGACCAGTATGACCACGCAGGCAACGAGTGCAAATGGCTCAAAAATAACAGGAATTTTCCCTGGTGGAACTCGAATCTCGAGGACGGATCGCCATGCCAGGCTGATTACAGCGTCTCAGGCCAACTGGAGCTCGTCATGCTGGACGTTGACGATTTCAAGCTTGTAACTCTGATTGGCGAGAGAGGCGTGCAGACCGACGTGCACATTTCAGTCCCTGACTACGATGGCGCCTTTGAGCTTAACTCGGATGATTGCTTTGACTTTGATCCTCGCGACGTTGGCGAGGATGGTGCGGTGGATGCCTGGGGCCTCGCGGTGGATGCGTCGGGGCTCCCAAGCGCGTGGAAAGTGGAGGCCTATGGAGACGTGGAGATTCGCTGGCACATTTGGCAGCCCTCGCTAGGAATCGCAGCTACAGTGGTATGCACGAAGGCCATCGGTGCGTCACGAACCCGCCTGGACATTCGCAATGTGATGGACACGCAAGGACGCACTGCCGGAGAAGGTTTTTGCTTTAGTGGCTTGATTGACACCGAGAAGCAAAATGGCACGAATCTGAACAATGCAGAAGGTCACTACAAGTGTCTAGAACTCGAGCTTCCGGACGTCGTGACAACGTGCAAGTGGCTGACAGACGATACGTGCTATGCACGCACTCTGAGTGGATGGCAGGAGTACTGGTGCCAGAACGCCGAGCTTGAATTCACGAAAGCAAGTCTCAGCGGAGGCTCGTACTCGGATATGGTAGCAACATGTCTGACGGACATTACAAGTGGCACGGAGAAAGAACAAGCGGAGACATGGGCAACGTACGCGTGCGAAATGAACTCCTATCTTCCGTACGGGACAATGGCGCAAACTTCTTACGTGACCGAGTGCCTCAAGCTGCTTGAAGAGAATGGATGGTATCCTTGGGATAAGGTGTATACGGGATTGATTCAGCACGAATGGACTGTGAACGAGACATGCAAGAGTACGCTGGAGGACTTTACGGACATTCCCGATGACACTATATGCGCAACGGGCGTGATGGTCGAAGTTGAGGTGGATGGCACCTGGATTCCTAAGCTTTACTTTCCCGTGGAGAGCCCTCCGTGCACTGACGCGATTTTGGAAGCTCCTGGCGATCAGTACCCAGAATTCTTCATGTATCCGGTTCGTATGCGACAGTGTGGTTTGAGTGCCGAGTGTCTTGCCGACAGCGTGAAGCCAGAGTGTAAGCCATTGCCCTCTGTTGACGTGGAAGTGACTTTCAACACAGATGTGTGCGTAGGACCTGAAGGTGGCGACTGCACGAGTTGCAACCTTGCAATTGAGACGGCGCCGGAGGTCTGTACAACAGGTGCCAACGAGGCCTTTGATCTTGGTTTTTGCGAGGAGTGCTGCAATTCGAACAACTTTGTGCTTGGAGAAGAGGGCCAGTCGTGCCGCGAGCTGACCCTACCTTCAGCATTTTGCGATGCGTCAGATGAGAGCCAGGCCGCGTACTGCAGCAAGTTGCAGAAGAAGTCAGGCAAAGGCGTTCTCACTCTCAACTTTACTTCATACACCACGGATATGGAGTGCTGCGCGACATGCGCGCTCTGGGGCGACCCGTATGGCGAGGCGTTTGACGGGTCACGTGAGAAACTCATCGTGTGCGATTCTCGTATTGAGGGATCATGCTTTCCAGACAAGGATCGTTGCGTAGATTCTGGGCTCACTGATCATGGCGGAAATGACTGTGTGTGGAACGAGACGGTGTGGGAGCTGATTGATGGGCACGGAGGCAACATTGGCGCGTACGGATCGCCGTGCACCGCAGACTTTGCAAAATCAGGCGAGAGCGAGGTGGTCATGTACGAGACGGCGGATCCGTACCGTTTGAGCTTTTACATGGGTGAGCGAGCAATTCTGGACAAGATGCTGCTGACGACGCCGCAGGGATCGTACACTCTGGATGCACAAGATTGCTTTGCGGATGATCCTGCGAGCGCTTGGGTGACGGAGTCGGGCGTTATTGCGGCTACGGCGCTGGAGCTTACGTACACGGGCGAGGGCATAGACGGATATGGAGAGGATGAGCGTGTGTGGGCTGTAATGGAGGCGGACCTGGGTATCTTTTTCCGTATGACGTGCGTGCGATCGCGCGCTGCGACTACGGGCTACATCGGAGGATACCGACTTAACGTGGAGCATCTCATTGACACGGAGTTGAGCCGTAGAGAAAGCTCAAGTTCGAGTGGCTATTGCGTGTCGGGAAACATGTCAGCCTATGGTGGCAGCTACACGGCCAACCCGGATGCCGAGACGTGCGAGGACGCGAGCGTCGAGGGTGCTCACGAGGCATGCAAGGCGTTTTGGGCTGGGTCGTGCACGCCGGCGCAAATTGACCTTGGCATCAAGAGCTGGTGTGAGACGGCAAATACGCAATTATCGGTGAATTCTTGCGTCAATAAAATCACCAACAAGAGATCGGCCGTGACAGCCAACAATTGGGCCAAAGAGGTGTGCAAAGCACTGTTGCCGTTCAAGATGCCGAGTGACACGAACAAGGACTTTGTTCGCGAGTGTATGGACTTGGGGAAAACCGAGGGGTACTATGCGATTGTGGAGAATTGGGGTTCGGCAGGCGACCGCGCGAGCGTACAGAGCGTCTGCGTGAGCTCTGTTACAAAGTACAAGACGCGTGACGAGACGGACGCTTGCATTTCTGGCATCTCGGTGCAGTACGAGGATGAGGACGAGGAGGGCGTGTGGACGGAGCTCTTTTTCATTCCCTCGAATAAGATGCCTTGCGACGGTCTGCTGGATATTCCCGCGTGGAAGGCAAAGTACTGGCCACTGTTTTCTCGCCCGGTCCGCTTCGAGCAGTGCGATGTGTTGAATGAGTCGGGGGCCTGTCCTGCACACGAGAATGTGGAGGCCACTTGCATGTCGAACTCAGGCTTCACCCTGTCCATGCAGTACACGCACGGTGTCATTGGCTGCACGGACGACGCGCGCTGACGATGGACAGTTATTAGATTCTATTCCAATGCCAATGATGATGGCATCTATGGCTGCAAAGTAAAAAATATGCCGTTTGTTCTCTCTCCCAGTCACAGACAGAGGTTGCTTGGTTGCTGTCGAGTGTTTGTCGTTCGTTTTCAATTCAGCCTGTGTATGTGTAGTAGTCAAGCAGCGCATTGGCCGGAAGTCGAACTTATGTCGTTTGTTCTCTCTCTTTCCCAGTCACAGACTGACTTTGAGGTCGCTTGGTTGCTGTTTGTTGATTGTCGTTCGTTTTTCAATACTTTTAGCCTCTGTGTGTGGTCAGTATTCAGCTTCTCGGCTCAGACGGGCTTTTCTGAATGCCGTGCTTGTTTCTGAAAACCCCGCATCGCCCATTTCGCAGCCGAAGCTAGTCGAGGGAGGGAGGGAGGGAGGGAGGGAGCTCTATTCATTCGCAGGGGCGCGTGTCGAGCCAGCGAACGAGCGGCCGCCATCTTGGATTTTCAGCCGGTCCATGTCGATGGAGCGTCTGCAGCTGCACCCGCCATCACCCACCTCCTCCTCTCCTTCTTTACACGGCCGGGCCCAGAGGCCGTTTTCCGAGCCTCCGCCACTGTGGACGCCTGCCACTGCTGTGGCGGGCGGCCCCAAAGAGAGACCGACTCGAACTGCGGCGAGAGAGCAGGAAAGAAAGTCTGTCTCGCCGAGACGCCGCGCGAGGGGAGACGGAGGACCTGCGGCGTCTGGCGAATCACGACCGGGCGCGGGCGCGGCAAGCAAGCTGGATCACGGCCGGCGCGGCGTCACGGCGATGGCGCGCAGGGAGCCGGGGCGCGGGGAGGAAGCGATGAAGGGACAAAGGCTCGCAGCGAGGATGGGACGAATGAATATCCTACCCAACCAACCACCAGCCAGTCGATTTACGATCGATCGACTCGCCGGCCGGGCTACTGGGAACTAGTACATAACAGTCTCAAACGGTCGCTTTTCTGCCCCAACCTTCTCGAGACCGCGGTCGGGGCGCGCTCGTCACGGGCGGAGACGCCTCGCCTCGCCTCGCCTCGCCGCCTCGCTGCGCGACTTCGTTCATTCACCGGCGCGCAGGCAAGATGCTCACGCTGGTGCGCATCATGTCGCATCCTATTTTTACGCGTGGCAGACGCTCATTGCGCAGAAAAAGAAAGATATTCTAGCCACTAGCCAGTCGGCCAGATGGGAAAGGGAAAGAAAAAAGGAAGCAAAGAAGCAAGGAAAGACGCCGTTCCAGATTCCCGGACTGGCAGCTGCAGAGAGAGGCGGGCCGCGTCAGTGGCAGTGGGGACGGGCCGGCTACCTTGCTTGCAGTTGGATGCAGCGGCGGCGCTCCGCGCTCCACCGCTTTCTTACTTACTACCCGTCCTGCATCGCATCGCGGCGCGGCGCCTTGCTCTCTTGCTCTTGCTCGCCTGCTCGCCTTGGCACGCGTGGAACTTGCTATCTGCAGCTGGGCCCGCGACTGCGACCTGCAAGTTCTCCCTGGCCGCCCCGGTTCCTGACTTCTTCCGCGCGACTTGCATGCAGCTGCAGCCGCTCGATCGTGCCGCGTCAGTCACGGCGCGGCGAACGCCGAGAGAGAGAGAGAGAGAGCAGGCGCGAGAGGGAGGCAGGCAGGCAGGACAAGATGGACGCCCGCGCGGGCCTCCGGCGCGCCGCCACGTTGGCGCGCCATCGCGGAGGGGCCAGGAGAGAGGCAGCGACCGCGGGGTGCCGCGGCGTGCTGCCGCGGCGTGCCCGCGCCGGCTGGCCGGCTGGAGAGAGGGAGAAAGGAAGCGGGGGATGGGTGGACGGCGGAGAGGCCGGCGGAGGATGGCGGATGCGCGGTGGGAGACCGCGAGGCCGACGGCGGCCGGCTCAGCCTCGGCGCAGGAAGCAAGCCGAGGCAGCGAGCCGCTCGTCGCTCGCGCCAGGCTCGACCGGGCGCGTCTCGGAATGCCTCGTCACGGCGGCTGCGCTTCCCGGCGAGCTGGCTGGCGGCGGAAGAGTGACCGAACCGAACCGCGCTGCAAAGCAAGCAAGCAAGCGAGCAAGCGACGCGAGAGGGCCTCTGCAGCAGCCTTGGCCGAGCCGGGCAAACGCTCGGTCGCGTGCCGGCGAGGCGAGAGAAAGAAAGGCCCAGGCGGCGAGGTGTCTCCTCTGCGCGCGGGCTCCCGAGGCTTTCCGTCCATCCCGCAGCGGGAGGGACGAGTGCGCCTCGCGCCGAGTGGCTGGTACCCGTCGCCAATGGATCGATCGATCGATCGATCGGACTCCCGATCGATGGATCGATCGATCTGCGACCGCGGCGCGGGGGGAAATCATGGCGAGGCGCCATCTTTCATATCGTTCCGTGCTGCAGTGCCAGGGGGGGAGGGCGCCGGAGCCGCTCAGGCTCGACGTGACGGGCCACGCGTGCAAGATGAGGGACTGGGGAGAGGAGCGAGCGAGTCTCGCTTTGCTCGAAAGTGGAAGACGTAGTGGGTCTCACGATCTTCTTCTTTTCTTTCCTCCTTATCTTTCCTTTCTTGTCTTTTCTTTTCCCAGTTTGCACATGGTTTCTTTGTCTCTCTGCGGATCGAGTGGCGGCCCAGATCGACGGCAAGATCAGCAAAACCGAATCGAGTCCGAGCTCGAGCTGCGAGACAAGCAGCTGCGAGCGGGCGAGCGAAAGAGCGAAAGAGCGGAGAATTGCTAGCTAAGCTAACGAGCTAGCTAGCTAGCTTGCTTGCTGGCAAGCGAGCGGATTGAGCGGCGGAAGAGAAAACAAGAACGATGCGCGCGGGCCTCGCGTCGGCCGTGGTCGTGGCCGCGGTTGCCGTGACGGGCGCGCAGGCGCAACTCGACTCGTGCGTGTCCGAGGTCTCGGTGCTCACCTGGGGAGGGCTCGCCGGATGCTCGTCCCTGAGCACGTCGCTCGAACCCTGCTGTGGTAACGTCATCGCGTCCTCCGTGGACTCGAGCAGCTCCGGAGACTACGGCAGCGACGGCAGCGTCGACACCTCGAGCGATGATGGCGCCGTCTGCCGTAGCGCTGTGGTCGAATCCGCCTACTGCAGCAACGCGAACCTGGACTGCGACACCTTCCAGCCCAACTCGACCCACACCGTCTCCTTCGACCTCACCGTCGAGTACGCCACCGAGACCTGCTGCGAACGGTGCAAGTGCTACGGTGACCCGCTCTGCGAGGCCTTTGACGGCACCACTGACCAGATGATCGAGTGCGATGGACGCAACTTCACCTCGTGCATGATGCAGCAGGACATTTGCCGCCAGCAATATGACCATGCCGGCAACCGCTGCAAGTGGCTCAAGGGCAACGACAACTTCCCCTGGTGGACCTCGAACCTCGTCGACGGCTCGCCCTGCCAGGCCGACTACAACGCTTCCGGCCAGCTGGAGCTCGTCCTCTTCGACGCCGAGGACCTCCGCATGTGGACCCTCATCGGCGAGCGTGGCGTCCAGACCGACTTTTACGTGCAGCTCCCCGGCGACGAGGAGCCCTACCACATCAGCGCCGAGTCGTGCTTCGACTACGACCCCCGCGATGTCGGCTCGAGCTCCACGGCCGCCGCCTGGACGCGCCCCACCTCGACCTCGTCGCTCCCCGACGTGTGGAGCGTGAGCACCCCGATTGACGTTGAGATCAAGTGGAAGATTGGCTACGAGGCCCTCGGCGTCTACGCCGATGTGGTCTGCACCAAGGCCATCGGCGCCGACCGCTCCCGCCTCGACATCGAGAACATCACCAACACCCAGGGCATCACCGGCGGTGATGGCTTTTGCTTCACCGGCGTCATTGACCAGGAGCAGGCCAGCGGCAGCAACGTCGACAACTCTGTGGCACTCCACTTCAAGTGCCTCTCGGCGCAGCTTCCCGACCTCTCCAACACCTGCAAGGCCCTCGCTGACGACACCTGCTACCCGCGCACCGTTCCGGGCTGGCAGCAGTACTGGTGCGAGACCGCCGAGCTCGAGTTCACCCAGGCTTCCGCCGGTGCTGTCACCTATGGCGACATGATCGAGACTTGCATTTCCGACATTCGCGCCGGCACCGAAGAAGAGCAGTCGCAGACCTGGATCACGTACGCTTGCCAGATGAACTCGCAGCTCCCGTACGGATCTACCCAGCAGAACTCGTACGTCGAGGAGTGCGTGAACCTGCTCGCCGAAGAGGGCTGGTACGAGTGGGCGCAGACCGCCAAGTACCAGGGCATCATCCCCCACGAGTACGTGCAGTCTGATACTTGCGTGAGCTCGATCGACGACTTTACCACCATCCCCGACGACCTCGAGTGTGCCCCCGGCATGGTGGTCGAGACTAACCAGGACGGCACCTGGGTGCCTGTGCTCTACTTCCCGCCTGACTCGCCGCCGTGCGCCAACGCCACGATTGAGGCCAACGGTGATGACTTCCCTGCGCTCTTCAAGTACCAGATCCGCATGCGCCAGTGCGGACTCGACGCCAAGTGCCTCGTCGCGGACGAGGGTACCGAGTGCAAGCCGCTCATGTCCATCGATCTCGAGCTGGTCTTTGGTGGCGCCGTGTGCTCTGCGGGCGGCGAGGACTGCACCTCGTGCCTGCGTGACTTCTCTCAGACCCCGCCCGAGATTTGCGGCGACACCGACGGCGTCGAGTACACGATGGGCTCGTGCGAGGAGTGCTGCGAGACCAACAACTACGTTCCCGGACAGAGCGAGCAGAACTGCCGCGAGCTGACCCTTGACACGCCGTACTGCGACACCAGCGACAGCTCCATGTCCTCGTACTGCAACCAGCTCAAGCGCGGCAATGCTAACGGCATGCTCACGATTAACCTCATTGAGCCCGAGGATGGCTACAACAGCGCCGAGTGCTGCGAGACCTGCTCGCTGTGGGGTGATCCGTTTGGTGAGGCCTTTGACGGCTCGCGCGAGAAGCTCATCATTTGCGACTCGCGCGACACGACGTGCTTTTCCAGCGAGGAGGTCTGCAACAACCTCGTTGACCACGCTGGCAATCCGTGCGTGTGGAACCAGACCGTCAAGGACCTCATTGGCAGCAACCGCGGCAACATTGGTGCCTATGGTTCACCGTGCTTGGCAGACTTTGCCACATCCGGCGAGGCCGAGGTTGTGCTGTACACTGTGGACGAGCCCGAGTACAGCCTGAGCTTTTACACGGGTGAGCGCTCCATCCTGGACCAGCTGCTGCTGACGACGCCCCGCGGATCGTACACTCTGGACCCCGTCGAGTGCTACGGTGATGGCGAGTACCCTGGCTGGACCACCGTGTCTGGCGAGGACATTTCCACGGCCCTGAACCTGACCTTTACCGATGCGGGTGAGGATGGCTACGGTAACGACGAGCGCGTCTGGGCTGTGCTTGAGGCGGACATGGGCATCTTCTTTCGCGTCACCTGCGTCAACTCGCAGGCCATTACCACTGACTATGTGGGTGGCTACCGTCTCAACGTTGAGCACCTCGTCGACACGAACCTCGATCGCTCCGACACTGGCGGCTACTGCGTCACCTCGGACCTCCGCGCCTACGGCGGCTCTTACACGAACAACTCGATGGCCGAGGAGTGCGAGGAGGGTGATCTCGCTGATGACCACGCGGCATGCAAGGCCTTTTGGTCGGGCGCCTGCACCCCGGATCAGATCGACCTCGGTATTGAGAACTGGTGCAAGGTCGCGAACCAGGACCAGACGGTGAAGAAGTGCGTCAACAGCATCAAGAAGAACAAGCCCGCAAAGACGGCCACTGCCTGGACCAAGGCAGTGTGCACGGCACTTCTCCCCGAGAAGATGGCCACGGAGTCGAACAAGAACTTTATGCGCCGCTGTCAGGAGCTCGCCGAGACGGACGGCTACTATGCGATCGTCTCGAACTTTGGCTCAGCCGGCGACCGCGCCTCGGTCAGCAGCTACTGCGCCAGCTCGGTGTCCGAGTACGGCTCGCGCGACGACGTTGACCCGTGCATTAGCGGCATCTCGGTGCAGTATGATGATGGCAGCGGCGAATGGACCGAGGCCTTCTTCATTCCTTCGAACTTGCTCCCCTGTGACGGTACGCTCGAGGTCCCTGCCAGCACCAACAAGTACTGGCCGCTCTTCATCTACCCGATTCGCTTTGAGCAGTGCGACGTCCTCAACGAGGAGGGCGCTTGCCTTGCCAGCGAGAACGTGGAGGCCACCTGCATGTCGACCTTGGGCTATGGCTTGACGGTCACCTTTTCGCACAACAACCGGGTCAGCTGCCCCACCGTTGGTGATACCTAAATCGACAGCCTTAGTCGGCTATACGTATTTCATTTTTGGTAAAATCAATGATGAGCTAAACTTTGACCTGCTTGAATTGCCTTTTGTTCGTTTCTCGCCTTGTCTTGATGAGATGGCATTCCTTTGCGAGTCAGGCTGTCGCGCTCAATGGGCAGGACGACTCGGATGTGGATCAATCACAAAAGATCATCTTGGGTTCGATCACGACACACAGAAACAGCAAAGGAAAGGTGCGAATTACATTGCTCCGGTAAGCAAGCCGACTCGGACGAATCAATAGTCACACAGAAGAGCAATCGTTCGTTTTTGAATCGCCAATGAACAGCAAATGTGCGAAATAGTTCCGTTGTCATTTACAGGGACAATGGCGACCCGTCTAAAAGCGCGATGACTTGACAAAGTGCGATCGATGGTGGACGCGCTTCTGTGGTGAGCTAGGGTGAGCAAATACATTTACCCTCCGAGCTTCGCGAAGACTGACATCTCGATCGCAAGCTGATGCAGGTTCCAGCTAGCTAGATAGCTGAGTGACTGAGGCGTCCGAGACGTCAGCTGTCCCTCGAACGAACAGGTTACGGAAGAGATCAACACCGCTTCAGTCGTCCACTCAAGCTTTCACCATGTCGCAAAAGCGAAAGAACTTTTGCAAAGGGGAGCAAATACATTTGCACTCCAAGCTTCGCGAAGACTGACGTCTCGATCGCAAGCTGATGCAGGTTCGCTAGCTAGCTGGCAAGCTGACTGACTGAGGCGTCCGACACGCTAGCTGTCCCCCGAACAAACAGGTTACGGAAGGGATCAACACCGCTTCAGTCGTCCACTCAAGCTTTTACCATGTCGCAAAAGCGAAAGAACTTTTGCAAAGGGCAGCAAACACATTTGCCCTCCAAGCTTCGCGAAGACTGACATCTCGATCGCAAGCTAATGCAGATTCGCTGGCTAGCTAGCTGGCCAGCTGGCTAGATAGCTGACTGACTGAGGCGTCCGAGACGTTAGCTGTCCGCCGAACAAAGAGGTCACGAAGAGATCAACATTAGTCGTCCAATCAAGCTTTCACTTTGTCGCAAAAGCGAAAGAACTTTTGCAAAGGGAGCAAATGCATTTGCCCTCCAAGCTTCGCGAAGACTGACATCTCGATCGTAAGCTGATGCAGGTTCGCTGGCTAGCTAGCTTGCTGACTGACTGAGGCGTCCGACACGTCAGCTTCCTGCCGAACAAACAGGTTACGGAAGAGATCAACACCGCTTCAGTCGTCCACTCAAGCTTTCACCATGTCGCAACGCACAAGATATTTTAGCATGGCCTAACCCACCCCATCCTAACCCTTCCCATTCACCACGACAGCGCCATGTCGCGATGTTCGATACTCGTGTGCATGCGCCACAATGAAAGATCGAAAAGCATAGGATTTTTCGCATGGAAAGATCCGAAGAGCTGGAGGGAGAAAGAAGCTTGATCAGCCTGGCCGCCGCTCAAGCTTACCTTGCGGAAGAATCAAGAGAAGGATGCGTACCAATCGTTGGTTTCATAACCAAAACAATCCCCGGTAAGAGAAAGGAAGCTTTTCCATCTCTCCATCCTCGCGAACGATCGTCTTATACTGCGTCAGATCGAGGTCACGGTCAAAATTTTTGTCAATGTTCTTTTGCAGCCTGCTTGCGCGTGATGAGACGATGACAGGAACAGTCGAACCAGCTCATAAATGGCGACCCGTTTGCATGCGATGCCAACGTTCGCACACGCGCAAGCCTCGAGCTAAATGGCCAACTGACTTGCCCGGTGTACCCCCCGCTCGATTGGATCTATCGACATGTATAGGATTCGAAAATGACTGCTTGTCGAGGGAACTGGTTCGGATAAGGTCGACTTTCGGTGTCGCTGATCAACAAGGAACTCCCTTCTGGCTTTAATTCTTTCTCCTTTTCTTTTATGGCGCAGGCTGTTTTGAGTTCTTCTTGTTCTGTCTTCAAACGCACCATTCAATTATAAAAGAATTACACCGTGCAACATCAAAGATTAACGTAATGAGCAATACCATGGATTTCTTGTTTGACGTTCGGTCCATCTCAGAATGTACAAGATAACTGTGAACTCGTTTGCATTGTGGTCTAGAGGGCGAAAAACACGCTATGCGCTTCGCAGGAGTTGTCACGTCAATTTGACGATGCCATAGCGCAAATCACTTCGACATCACTTCTAGCAGTGCGAATGGCAAGAACCGATCGCTGGTCGCTGGTCCATCTCTCGTTGCAAGTTGTCGGTGCAACTTTCAATTCTGGGCTTCAACGGGTTCCTTCGATTCAGCTTAAGAGAATGGGTGACCGTTCTTGTCCCATCTTGCTACCACTCTTTTCTTTGAACAAGTTCAGACTTGAGTTGCTGCTTTATTGATGATTGCTTTTCTCTCGAGGGCTTTGCACGAGCCTGCATCCTCGCCATTTGCTTCTACTAACGGGCGATGCGCTGCCTTCACTCACCCCCTTCCTTCATTTCGTTACGCCTCTTCGTTCCTTCGTTTCAAGCGTCTTCCGCGTCTCCCGAATTCAGAGCCGTCGCCCAGCTCACGCCTCCTTCCGCACTTTTCTCTTTCCACCGCGGCCAGCCAGATGGAAACCTTCTCGGCGAGGCGGTCCCGCCAGGCCTCGCCTCGCCGCGTCCTGCACCGCCTCCCATCGCGCGCAGTGCGCCCCGCGCTGGCCTCACGTCGCGCCGCCATCTCCGCACGACGCTTTCTTTCTCAGCCGCCGCATCTGTGGTACGGGCGGCGCACACCTCGCGGTGCACACCCTGGACCCCATGGG